>MINK01009715.1:0-21022 GCA_001735545.1 Phormia regina
ACATCAAAATATTTTTTGTGAGAGAGAAGTGAAACTACCTTGTTTTCTTTATATCATGTAAATAACTATATATAATAACAAAATAAAATAATTTAATAAATTTTTTTTTTTTTTTTTATAAAAAAAAAAAAATCAAATAAATGGAAAAATAATAATAATAATTTCTATAAAGGCATGATTTTATAGCTTCTGGGATCTCTAAAAGATTCACATAAAAGAGGCATGATATCATCACAGATATGATGCCTTAAAATGCGCATAATAAAGGCATATATGAACCTAATACGTAGCGCAGCAAAGAGCCCTACCAATTGGGACATCACGAACGAATCATGCCTTCTTGAAGGAGGTTGGTAAGGAAGAGATAAAATAACTCTCCCCTACATACCTGCTTCAAACCTGCTTCTGGTTATGCAGCAATTTTTGCTGGGTATATTCTACTTTTTATTACTTCACCTACATTAATTCCCCTAAGATTAAACATTCATCAAAAGAGTTCCTTTTTTTATAATTTTATTTATGATTAATTTCATTATTTTTTTATTGTAAAAATATTTGCTACAACTTAAAATTTCATTTTACAACAAATATAATAGTTTTTTTATTATAACACTCTATGATTATGTTGTCACTATAGCAGAAAAATCATTAAAACACAAACATAAAAAAGTATTAATAAAAAAAATGTTTTAGTTTTGTTGTTTTTGTTGTTGCACATATCTCAAGTGAGAAAAAATTCGAGCATATTTGTAAAACGCCTCATGTTAACATAATTCACAAGAACGATGTAAGCATAACAAGTGTAAATGTAGGCCCACCACTGGAAATGCAAATGTTTCGCCCACAAAGTTTTGCCATTCATATGCATTAGGTAGGCGTGACGAGAATCGGTAAGTAATTTCCTTACAAAGGCGCCACTCAAATAAACGATGCTGATTAAAAGTATTAAACGACGCACGTGCACTAAAAGTATGGCCATTTTTTTTGGTGTGTCTTACTTTTTTTCTTCGTTTTAATTAACGGATGAAGTTGTCTTGGTTTGGGAGGAATCTTATTGCATTTTGAAGAAGAAGACAGGAAGATAAAGGGGTAAAAACTGAAATTGAAATAGGAAAAAAATATATTAAGAATAAATTATAACAATTTAGGAAAAAATAGGATGAAGTTTTATATATTATGATGTGTATATGAAAGAGTTTTCTTAATGAACTTTGACCTTTTAAAAAATTGCAATTCTTTATGCTCAAGTAGGGTATTTTTATAAACGTTTCAAATGACTTCTTTTTTTCTTTCTAATTTTTTTTTGTAATTTTAATTTTAAAATATTTCTTTTCCTCTTAATTTTGCTGCAAACTTAATTTTTTTATGTTTTTATTTTTTTTTTAATATTTTGTTTATTTCTTCTTTTTTTTATTAAACGGAAGATAAAATTTGTCCCAAATTTCACAATATTTTTGATTTTGCAATATACATATAGTTTTTTTTTTCGTTTATAATATTTTGTTGTTTTTTTCGTATTTTATTTTTATATTCAATTCTATATAATATTGTTATTTTTTTTTCTTTCTAACGACTACTTGATTTTCTAGTATTTGTTTTTATTAAAAAGACAAATAAAAATTAAAACACACACAGTATTTTAAAGTCGATGTACGTTTGCCGGTTTTTCGAAATTGACTGAATATCTTTCGAAGCGAGTGAAAAAATTGGCAACACTCAGACCTCAAAAAAAAAAAAAAAAAAAAAAAAAAAAAAAAAAAAAAAAAAAAAAATGTATAAAAAAGCAACTAAAAACTAAATAAAAATTTGCATAAACCACTCAAGATGAGAAAACAAATGTGTGCGATGTTATTTTTATAAAAATTCTTTTCCTCAATTTCTCTTGCTGCTCTACACGATGCCCTACAATCCCAATGAAATCAAAAGGGATACAAATAAAACTATTTGCCTGCCTGGTTATTGTCTCGTGTCGTGTCGTGTTGTTTTGATTTGATTTAATTAAATTTTTTCTTTATTCAATACGCGCCCATCAGTCCCTCTATCTACACATATCTGTCTGTATCTGAAAGTATGTGTGTGGGTTCACATTTCGATTCACAGTCGCCTAATTGTATTTTTTCATTTTTATTACTTTAACACGACGATTGATGAGAAATTTCATTTTCTATAGAAGAAAATAAATATCATCACACAAAATGTTTTGTAAAAGATCATAAAATAATATTGAGAAAAACACTTTATTCTTTTTTTGAGTTTTTAACCAAAATATGTTTGTTATTATGGTTGTTTGTGGTTAATATTGTTTTGTGGAAATTTCAACTATTTAATTAATAAAATCTAATGTTATTAGATTTTTCTAATATTGTTCTAAGAAATTTATTTGAAATATTTAGTTTTACACATTATAATTAAGATGTGTCATAGAAATTATATCTTTCGTTGGATTTATTATTATTAATATTTGTCGTTTGTATAATTTAAAAAAAACTTAATTAGTATAGACTAAACTATAGACTACATCGTGGTTTAAATTAAAGTCTAGAATATAGCACATAATATAGACTAGTCGAGATCATATTAATCATTATTAATTAAACTATAGTCAACACTATGAACTATATTTAAGACAAGACTACACTTGATGCTATACACTGTAATCATCATTATGGACTAGACTATAGTGGCTATAGCATAGTCCATATTAGAAACTAATTTATATGACTCTCTAGTCGTTTCTATAGATTATAGTTGACATTAAATGCTAGACTATTGTAGAAGTCATAAACTGGACTACATTGCAATAAGTCAACACTGTAAACTAAACTATAGCTTTTATTTCATTGAATTCGTTAGACTATAGTCGTCACTTTAAACTAGTCTATAGTTATAAATTGGTCTACAAACAGGATTATCGTCGATACAATGAACTAAAATATTGTTAACACTATAAACCAGTATAAGTCTATAACACCAACTAAATGCCAATCTAGAGAAAGGACTAAACCATAGTCTATACTATGGACTAAACTTTTTTCCATGTCATAGTCTGAACAAAAACTAAATTATTATCTAGACTATAAACTAAACTAAAGTTTAAAATAAAGACAAAGCTAAAGAGTGTACTATAGGCTGCCCTATATACTTAACTATATTTTAGACTATGAACTAAAATACAGACAAAACTATAAAGTGGACTATAGATCAATATATAGTCTGGACTATAGGCCAGGCTATAGTCTGGATTATAGACCAAACTATAGTCTGGATTGTAAAACAAACTATAACCATAAACTATAGATCAACCTATAACCTAAACTAAAGAAAAATATAGTCTGGACTAAAGATTCAACAATATCCTGGCCAATTGATTAACCTATAGGCTGTACTACATACTAAACTATAGACTAGACTAAACTATAGTGTGGATTAAAATTAACAATAGTCTGGCCTAAAGACCAACTCTTATTCTGGAATATACGTCAAACTGTAGTCAGGACTATAGACCAAACTATAGTCTGGAATATAGAACAAACTATAGTATGGACTATAGAACAAACTATAGTCTGGACAACAGACCGAACTATAGTCTGGACTATAGGCCAAACTATAGTCTGGACAATAGACCGAACTATAGTCTGTACTATAGTCTGAACTATAGTCTGTGCTATAGATCAAGCTATAGTCTGAACTATATACCATGATATAGGCCAGACTGTATTATAGTCTAGACTATAGACTAGATTACAGTCTAGATTATAGACTCGATTATAGGCTAGACTATAGACTAGATTATAGGCTAGACTATAGACTATATTAAAGTCTAAACTATATGGACTTTAGACTAAATTATAGTCTTAACTATAGTCTGTACTACAGTCTAGATTATAGACTAATCTGCAGTCAAGACTTTAGACTAAACTACGGCCAAGACAATAGACTAAACTAGAGTCTAAACTATAGACTAAACTAGAGTCTAGACTTTGGTCTAAATTAAGCTATAGTTTAGGCTATAGACAAAAATATAGTTTATGTGTAGACTAAACTATAGTCTAGGCTATAGATAAACTATGTTTAGGCTATAGATAAACTATAGTCTAGACTGCAAACTTAACTATAGTCTAGGCTATAGACTAAACTATATTGTAAGCTATAGACTAAACTATAGTGCAGGTTATAGACTAAACTAAAGTCTAGTATACAGACTGTACTGTAGTCTACAGAATAACTAAAATCTAGTCTACAGACTAACTATAGCTTAGTATACATACTAAATATAGTTTATAGCTAAACTATATGCATATGTTCGACTTAAGTATAGTCTAGACTACAGTCAACACTATGACCCAGACTTTACTAAATACTAAACGTCCCAGTAGACTATATTTGGCAGCAAAATCTGGACCATTTTCGAGAATGTAATTTATACTATAGTCCACTTCACTTAACTAAACTATATTTTACATTAACAAATTTTAATTTGCCAGTAAATATTAAAAATGTTTCATATTTTTCTATTCTTAAAACAATTAAGTTAATAAATTACTATATTTATTTTTATAATTTACACAAAAATCCATTTAAATTTTTATACAAATTCTATGACACATTTAACAAAACTCTTCACTTTCAAATATTTAAATAATTTTTATAAATATTTTTTTCAAATAATTTCTTTTCGATATTAATGTTAGCAAAAGCTAAAGGAAATCATGTTATTATTCATGTATTGAAGATTCAAATTTTTACAAATTGTAGACGAACAACAATATTTTTCGATGTAGAACAAATAAAATCAAAAAATAGATTTTACAGAAACCAATAGAAAAATATATTTAGATACGCTCACGCAGTCAAAATATAACAAAAAAATGAGATCTAATAAGAGCTACGGAATAAATATGAAATGTGCGGCATGAATAGTGGCAACAAATGTTTGCATTTATATAAAGACAAAACACTAGGGGATAAAATTATAGGGTACATTAAGTGAACAAAAAATTTGTATTCTAAATAATAATTAGTTTTGTAAAGAAAATCTTAGATTTCCTTTGATATATTTTTGCTCTTAACTGTAGCACTGGCTGCTGCTATTAATTTTGTTTTGTGGTGTTTTGTTGTTTTTATTTTATTAACTGCTTGATATTGGGGCTGTTGCATTTTAGTTTCTTTTTGTTTTTTAGTTTAGTTGTTGCTGTTGTTTTTTATTTGTCTTAATGATCATTTCATTTCGTTTCATTTGTTAAAAGTTTATTTTTATTATTGCATAATCTGTCGTTGATGTTTGTCGAAGCATAAATAATTCATGAAAAAGATAAATAAAAAATTCTGACATGTCCGCATTAGTAAAGGGCCACCTTTATATTAAACTTACTATAAATGTATTTAGATGTAAGTGTATGCGTTTGTATGACAATAAATACAAATATTTATTGAACTCATTTGAGGATTAAACGTATACGTTTGTGTAAAAAACAAAAGTGATCATACGCACCAAGGGACATGTGTATGTATGTATGTATGTTGGTAAAACAGTGACGTTCATAATCATAATTTAGTTTTTATTTCATAATTCTGTTTGCAATTATATAAAGAGTAGATATGCTATAAACTACACTATTTTCAGCACTATACACTAGACTATAGTTATAACAATCAAACAGATTAGTGACGAAATCATAAATTATATGCTACTCATTTGCTTACGAAGACCACCGTAGTCGGTAGCAAAAGCTAACTGCAGTTAACGCCATGGACTAAACTATAGTTGATACTATCGATTAGAATATATTGAATGCAATATATTGGGATGAGAATACCACTGACTGGATTATAGTCTAAGCTACAGACAGGACTCGATGCTTTAGAGTATAATATACCTGACATTATTGAATAGACTAAAATCGAAAGTATAGATAATAGTCGATACTGTAGATTATAATTCATAGTATAGACTATATTCGATACTATAGACTAAAATCCATACTAAAGGCTATAGTCGATTCTATAGACTATAGTCTATACTAAAGTCTATATTCGATACCATAGACTATAATAGATAATATTTTTTGTATAGACTATAGTAGATACTAAACGCTATAGTTGATACTACAGACTATAGTCGATAATATTTACTGTAATCGATATTATAGACTATAGTCGATACTAAAAACTATAGTCGAAAGTATAAACTATTGCCGATACTAAAAACTATAGTCAATGCTATAGATTAAAGTCGATTCTAAAAGCTATAGTTGATACTAAAAACTATAGTCAATTCTGAAGGCTATTGTAGACATTATAGTCGATACTATAGACCGGACTAGATATACTCGAAACTTTAGTCTAGACTATAGTCGATACTATAGACCAGACTATAATATCGACTATAGTCGATACTTTAGACTAGATTATAGTCGATACACTACAGTTAATGCTATAGACTAAACTATACTATAGTTAATGCTATAGACTAAACTATACTATAGTTAATGCTATAGACTAAACTATAGTCGATGCTATAGACTAGGCTATTGTCGATACTATAGACTAAACTATTGTCGATACTATAAACTAAATTATAGTCGATACTATAGACTAGACTATTGTCGTTACTAGAGACTAGACTACAGTCGATACTATAGACTATAGTCGATAGTATAGACTAGAATATAGTCGTTAATATAGACTACACTTTAGTTGATACTATAGACTAGACTATAGTCGATATAATAGACTATACTATAGTCGATACTGTAGACTAGGCTATATTCAATATAATATACTATATTATAGTCAATACTATTGGTTAGAATATAGTCGTTGCTATAAACTAGACTATAGTCGATACTGTGGACGTGACTATAGTCAATACTATAGACTAGCCTATGGTAGATTCTATATATTAGACTATTATTGTAGTTGATACTATTGACTAGGCTTTAGTCGATACAAGTGACTAGGCTGTAGTTGACTAGACTATAGTCTACACTATAGACTATACTATAGTTGATACGCTACAGTGGCCGTAAATACACACTTTGTATTCAAATTTTCTCATTGCCTATTTTCATGGCATTCATGATTTGTTTTTAAACAACCACTGTGCACTGTGGTTGTAATATATGTGTAAATATATTTTTTTGCTGTTGGTGTTGTTGTTGTTGTTGTTATTTTTGTTAAAATATAATTTAAAGGCAGCTGGCATTTGTTTGTGTTCGAGGGATTTTATTGTAAAAATTTTGTATTTTTATTTTTGCATTTTTTGTTTATTTTATTGTTTTCTTTCAACATTCTTTTCATACGCTTTTTGTTTTCGAATCTCTGTGTGAGAGAATATCTAAGAGACTTGCAAAATATTGCTGTCCGTCTGTCTGGTTGGCTGGCTGTATGTCTGCCTTTAGTTATTTATGTTAACTTAATGCGTGTATGTATGTTTTTTTTTTTCGTTTGGTTTTTGGCTTTTAAGCCATTTTAATTGTATATTACAACCTTTTAGTTGTTTTTTCTAAACACATAAAATATTGAGCAAAAAAAAAAAATCTTAAAAGTTTTGGTGTTTCTACACCCTACCATGGTGATAGATATTAGGAGATTTTTTTTAAATTTTTCAAATTATGCAAATCTAATAAATTGAAATTGAATGAATTTTTTGTAAGATTTTGTCTTAAATAGTTTGAGATTAATTAAATTTAAGCTTTTAGTCTGATGTGGAGTATAGTAGATATAAACATATTATGATACATTTTTGTACCTTAATTGTTATGTATAATTTGATGTCACATGACTATCTGTTGATTTTTCCTGCTGTCAATGAACCAAGTAATTGGGAAAGTCCACATCGCTAAGGTATTTAACAGTCGTATTTGCTTATTCATATTATTTTTTTTTTTATATATTTTTTTCTACGGTTTAGCAATTTTTTTTAGTGTTTTACTAAAATAGTTTTGTTTATACTTTTGAAAAATTAAAAACTTTTTCCTTAAGTATTTTTTCGTAATTTTTTTTCAGACTTTTTCAAAAAAATATTCAAATAATTGAATATTTAAACACAAGTGGTTGGTTATTTTGCCGGTTTTTTTGTTTATACAAATATTTTTTACATAAAAATAAAAAAAAACTATTTCAAATTTGTGTTACCAAACATACATACAAATTGAATAAACTACACAAAAATTAATCATGATGAAATTTAAAAAAGGCTTTTGAAAAATGTAATAAATTTTTTTTAAACATTTAAGTTTTCTTTAAATTCCTTTTTTTTTTATTAAAAAAGTTGATTTTTTTTTTTATCAAAAAAAATAAAAAATTTTATAGTTATATATTTTTTTCGAAACATAAACTTCTTTTAGCATTATTTTTAACATAAATAACTTCATATTTATTGTTATTAATTAATGAAAGATTTATAGTCATTAATTATTTATGAGACGTGACATCTTTCTTTTATTTTCTTATCTATTGGACTAGACAAATTTTAATACATTTGTATTATTATCATTTTTTTTTTTATAGCCTTAAAAAATTCTATAAAATGTTAGCGAGATTTAGTTGAACAATAAAAATATTTATTCAAGTCATAAAAATTGATCTGGTTCCCACAATTAAACACAATAAACATTTTCATAATGGAAAGAAAAATAAATCAAAATTCCAGTTTAACCATCAAATGTCTGCTGTAGATTAGAAATATAATAGAATAGAATAAATGAAAGTGACTTTAGGTGTTTTTTTTTTAAGTAAAATTTATCGGTGATAAGTAGGCGAAACAAAAATATGTATTCTAGTTTTTCTTTTTTTAAATTCTATATAATTTTAAAGATTTTTTCAACGATTTAACACAAATTTTTTTCTTTTAGCAAAAAATTTTTTGTTTTTATTTTGTTGTTAAAATGTTTTTTTTTTATATTTTTTTATATGTCCATATAAAATATATGGAATTGGATTTAATAAAAAAAATATCATTTTGTGATTTATATTCTTTGTTATCAAAATTCAATTTTGGTTTATAGATGCTGAAGTACCCTAGAGTAAAATGAACCGGTTCAAAACTGGTCACGGCTCTCTGGGCTGGTGATCGGTTTCAGTTCCGGAAATTTATATGGGAAGAACGAGTCACTTTTACATGGGGTTGTCATTGGAGGTGGCTAATTAGCCCCTTGGGACAGGCTAAAGCCGATACTATAGACTAGACTATAGCCGATACTATTGACTAGACTTTAGTCGATACTACAGATCAGACTTTGTACTCAATTTTTCCCATTACATATTATCATGGTATTCACGATTTCTTTCTAAATATATTTTTTTATTGTTGTTGTTTATATGGAAAGAACCTATCACTTTTAAATGGGGTTTTCATTGGAGACAAAGCACGAAGGGGCTGCTGAAAGTTAACTAAAGTCGAAGATTTTTTGGCGTCTGCTAAATCAAATCTTCAACAAAGTATGGTTTCATAGTTTAAACAAAATGTTGACTTTTTGATTTTTTTTTTTTTTTTTTTGTAAAATTTGGGATTTTGGGAACCGACTTAGTCAGCTCAAAATATCAGATAAATTTATCGGCAGTTAAGTAATACTAATTTCGGCGACAGCTGTTAGTCGACCGTCAGCTGATTGTCTTCGCCCTCTGATTGGAAGTGGCTAATTAGCCGCTTGAGACTGGTCGCAGTACAGGTCCTAGAGGACAGGTTCAGAGTCGATTAATGTAAAAAAATTTATAAAAATGTTGTAATTGTTTAGTTTTTAAACATTTATTATTATTATTATTATTTTTTTTGTTAAATTTGTGTTTTATTTTTATTTTATAATTTTACCCCGAATAGAACCCGTGCTCATCTAATGTATGTTGTTTTATAGTCTTCAACCTTCACCCCTCTGCTACTGATTGCTATTTCGCGCGAGTTATGCACTTAACAAGCATTTTATAAAATGACTCTCAATTGTTAAACAGTGAATGTGTTTGTGTCAACTGGTTCTCATTTGTAACTTTGGTGACGAGTTAGGTGTCGATTGGTACTCAACTGGTACTGAGTAAGCGGTTCATTAATACAATTGGCACAAAATTTTCTGCAGGGTAGTTCAGTTATGTCCAGTATCGACTTATGGGATTCACGAACCTTAAGTGAGAACACAATTAGTTTATCCTCATTTCGAAATTTTTTGGAAATAAATTTGATTGGATTTGCATGAAATCCAATCAAGTTTCTTCATTTAAATTACATTGCTAAGCTGACATAATTTTTCGTTATATAGAAAAAAGCTGAAATCATTATATTTGCAGAACCGAAATTATGCCGCTTTAAAATTTAATAAGTCACGGTCACCTCGGTTACAAATTAAAAAAAAAATCGCCAAAATTCCATTAATAATTTGACTGAAAAATAATTCCACATAGTCTTTATAGTCTACAAAAAAATATGCTTATATGTGTGGGTTTTTTTATACTTTAAGAAATATTTTGGATCAATGAAAAATTTCGACTAATTTTTGATTTTTTTTTTTTTACTAATATTTTCTGGTTTATGTACGAAATTCTAAATAATTTGTGTGCAAGTTTTATATACCTATGTATGTGGCTTAAATAAATAGTTATTTTATTTTGAAATATAAATTTTGTAAAAAAAAAAATATTTATAAGCGGAATTCCTCCGCATCGGGGCAATATTTTTGATTGCAGTCTTGTTGCATTATAAAGCTAACAGTTAAATTAATTAATAAATTATATAATAAGTTAAATAATGTAATAAATGTAAGGATAATTATTTTGAACCATTTAATTTCACTTTTTACATTCAATTATTGTAGGTATCTATGTAGTATATAACTGCTCGGCATTTTTCTCTTTTCAAAGCTTTTTAAAGCTCCCAGATGAGGAAGATGATGAAGATGATCGAAGAAAATCGGTTTTTTGTGTGTCAGTTTTAAATAAGGTTTCTCTTTCCAGAGCTTTCCCAAGGCACAGGTTCTTAAAATTCAATGAAAATATTTTTTTTTGTTAGTGAAAATAAAAACGTGTGTTTTTTAAATCAATTAAATAATACAATAAACCTGATTAAATATTTAATTGAATTTTAATGAATATTTTCATTACAACAACGAAATTGTACGCTTAACTAACGAATTGATTTTTTGATGTAGTTGATAGTTTTTTTGGTCTAAATTAAAACTCTTCATAAAGTTAAAATCCTTTAAAGTTTTTAATTTAAAATAAATTTTCTATTTATACCCTACACTAGCAAAGGTGGTTGGGGTATTATGTGTTTGTGCAAACATTGTAACGCAGAGAAAACATTTTCCTACACCCATCTTAATCTTGTGCGTAAAGTACAGGTCGTATTTGATAAAATTTAGTATATATGACTTTTTTGGCACAAGGACGATGCCTATTGATTTTGGTCATGATCGGCCTATTATTTCACCTAAGCCCCCATACAAATGTTCTCCCGGAATAGAGTTTTAACACTCAAAAATACCAAAAAAAAATTTAAATATTTTAATGAAATTTAACACAAATAAATTTTATGTAAGCAAAAATTCATGTACCAAATTTCATCAAGATTGTTCTATAACTTATCATAGCTCCCATATGAACCCCTTTTTCGAAAATCACTTTAACGTGCATAACTCCCAGAAAAATGTTAATATTCATTTAATATTCGGTACATATAACTTTTATATAATTATAAGTGACAGTGCAAAATTTCATGGAGATCGGTCCATAATTGACCATGGCTCCTATATAAGACCCAATTTCGGGAATCACCAAAAAGGTTCATAAATACATGTGAATCTTAGTATCGACGTAGTATTCTTTAATAGTGTTTTTTATTTTCCACTTAATACAAGTATAAGTCCATAATTGGGTCCTTCCGAATTTTGGTACACATAGGAAATGGTGTAGGGTATATACCTTCTTCTCTCGTTTTATTTTTTTAAATTTTTTTCTTAATTTTTTAAAAAAATGCCGTTTAAAATTTATGTGCAACAATTAATCAATTTGTGAGTATTGAAAATAATTTTTAAAAAATTCCATTCTATAAAAATATTGGCACTTATTGCATAAAAACAATTTGAAAAAAAAAATTTAAATATTTTAAAGCAACTAAAAAAATATTTCCTAAATTCTACATTTTACTTTTTACTTATCATTTATAGTAGCCAACATTTTAAGGATCAAATAAAGGCAAATAACAATTTTGTAAAACGCCAATTTGCTAAAATATTTGCCTAGTCTGAATTTAGCTTATTACATGCAATAATAACATAAAAGGTAGAATAAATCCTGTCATTTATTGAGAACAAAGTTTAACAAAATCTTTGTTAAGCTTTTAATGATTAACATGATTTTCTATAAACCATTTAAGGGTTAATTCTATTGCAAATATGAGTGCAATCACAAAAAGGAAACAATTGACAAATTATGAATAAATGAATTTAATAAAATAAATATTAATTATAATACAAATGCAAAATTTACTTAATTTCTTTCTTTCTTTGTTAAACTCACAAACTAACAAGAGAAACATTTTTCTAACATAAAGAAAACAACAAAAAAGTTGCAGAAAAAAAATATTGAATTGAAATCTATTTTAGTTTTGAGATTTAAAAGAAAAATAATCTATAAAAGAAATAACAACAATAAAATATTCTAAAAAACTAGTGCAGAGTACCAGAGAAACTAAAATAAAATGAAAATAAAAATATTTTCAGTTTTATTGAAGAAAATCAACATTTTACTGTTTCATTTTGAATATAAAAATGTTCTGAAACGAGTATATAAATATAAAAATTTTGAAAGAAAACAAAAAAGAATCAAAATTCCTTTGCAAAGAGCAAAAAGACAAGCAGACAGACAGATATACAACAACAAAAACGTAGACGATACTCACACAATAAACGGAGAAAGAAAATGAAGATGTTCTTTTTATGCAGCTTTTTTTGTAGGATTTTACTCACTTGATGCTACGCAGAGTGTAGGAAATTAAAAGAAACAACAACAAATTTGCTTTATTTTCGGAAAACTAAGAAAATTTATTTTCAAAACGAAACAAATTTAGTTTTCATTTGACTACGCGTCGTGCAACAAGTAAAATAAAAATTATTTCGTTTTCTCATAGAAAAATCAACACACACGCTCTCTAGAAACGCGACGCGTCCATTAGATCTTGTTTGTTCGTTGGCTATAACGGGAAATAATTATTTTTACGGTTTTGAAAATAAAAAGAAGAAAAAAATATTTATTTGAAAAATTATTTTCTTAGAATAAAATAAAATATCGGGAGCTAAGCAAAATATATATCTTCTCTAGTTACCTCCATAAATAAAATTTAACTTGACACATAAAAAATAATTAATTAAATAAACTGACAGTTTGAATGGCTGACATTTTATTTTAAATAAAGTGCTAAGATATAATTTTAAATTAAAGAGAATTTTAATAGTTATAGTAGTGCATTTCTTGGTTAATAAAAAAATATATTAGCAAATAATTTACCGGTTTTGTTATAAAAAAAAATTATATAAAAATTTTGAAAAATTACCTAAAAGAAATTGCATAAAAATATAATAAAATTATAAGTGAAATAAAAGTCAATATAAGAGAAAACAAATTGTTTTTATGTCATTTTACGAAAAATTGTTTTTTTTTGTATTTAAATAATTGAATGCAAGTGCAATGAACGTTTTCAATAACGCGCAAAAAAACTATTGATTGAGTACTTTGTGTTCTTTGTGTGATAACTGATAGAGGTGGCAGTGAATAGAGGGTAAAAAACGAAATCAAATAGTGAGATCTTTATACAAAAAAGAAGATCCAAATTACAATAAACCGCCTGAAAATCGAATTTATAACCCAGCAAAATTTGTTTGTTATAAAAAAGTCATTTTAAAAACAGTTTGTAAAATTTAATGGTTTTTATTTTTTTTTTTTTTAATTTTAATTTAACACAAGTTTAAATTATAATTTAAATATTAGAATTTTACCTAAAATCAAAATTTTAATGATGATGAAATTTGGACTTTAAAACTATTGAGTTAAAATTTAGCAATCTGGTTGGAAATTTTGGAAATATTTATCACTGAGCCAGAATAGTTAACAAAATAAAACAACCAAGAATTAGTGATTTGAAAAAGGATTTTTATTGAGCGTAGTTACTTTTTATTGTGGCTGTGAAAAACTAAGATGAAGGAAAAATTTATTAGCCAAATCGGAAGCAACATTTTAGAAATATTGACCCACTTGACATTTGGAAAAAGAGAGGAATTTTTGGCTCATCTCTAATATTAATGATAATGGTGAATAATAGGGAATGGTAAACGATGCTAAGAGTCGATTTTCGATTTTCGATTCAGGTCACAATTTAAATTAATATGTTTTATAAATTCAAAATAATTAATTCAATTTTACGTGTTCAGATTTTTTGAATAGAGTCGAATAAAAAATTTGTCAAAATAACGTTAATATTCCAGGTAACTCAAACCTTTTTCCGATGTCAAAGAGTAATTTATCGATTTTTTAAATTTTAATATTTTTTAGTTCTTTGTTGTTTATCAGAGATCTTATTAAATTAATTAACATAACTTTATTTTACCACAAAAAATTATAATTAATAATAATTTTGCTATTTTTAAAACAAAATAGATTTTTAAAACTAAATAATCGATTTCAGTACAAAATCGTTGTTATAAAATCGATTACAAACAACCGATTTTTTCTCCTGAAAATCGATTTTCGACTAAATTCGAAATCGATTTACCATTCCCTAATGAATAAGCTTTTTGGCATTAGCAATAATAAAACGAGAGGAAAAGTTATAGTCGGTCAAGCACGACTATATGGTACCCTATACCATTGCCTAAGTGTAAAATAAAAAATACTGATGCAGAATATTATGTCAAGACTAAGAAGATTCACATGTAGTATATTGAATCTATTGTTAATTATGGACCGATCTTCATGAAGTTTATACTTATAAAAATATTGTTTGTGTCAAATATTAAGTTGATACTAATATTTTTATGGGATTCATGCACATTAAAGTGATTTTCGAAAGAGGTATTTATATGAGAGCTATGATAAATTATCGATCTTCAAGAAATTTGG
Source organism: Phormia regina (assembly GCA_001735545.1). NCBI lineage: Eukaryota > Metazoa > Arthropoda > Insecta > Diptera > Calliphoridae > Phormia > Phormia regina. The sequence goes on from MINK01009715.1 coordinate 15,100, forward strand.
CATACGAATTTTTGGTTACATAAAACTTATTTGTGTTAAATTTCATTGAAATATTTCTATTTTTAAGGTAATTTTGAGTGTTAAAACTCAATTCTGGGAGGACATTTGTATGGGGTGCTAAGTGATAATGGGACGATAATAATCATTTTCAATAGGCTTTGTCCTTGTGTTAAAATAATTATTTGTGCCAAATTTCATCAAAAGATTTATATGGACAGACAGCCAGTCAGGCAGCTGACCAGACGGACGGACATCGTTAAATCGACTTATAATGTGATTCTGATTCGATTGGTATACTTAAAGGTGGGTGAGGGATAATTATTTCTATGCGTTACAGACATCAGCACAAACGCATAATATCCCAATCACCTACTGGTGTAGAGTAGAGTATACAATACATATCTGACTTTTTCCTTAAACAAATTAAAATTGCCATATACAATATATATACCAAACGATCGGAAATCCTTACGAAAATTTTACTATTGTTAGATCGGTTTCAATTTCTGAAGCCTCTGTAATGGACTTTAAAATGCTCGTATATAAAAACGTGTTAACAGTCTCAAAAAATTAGTACACGTTTCCCCGAGCTTACTGTATAACAAATTTAAGTGAGGCTGTATTTAGTCATTTGATGATTTTGATCTCGTTTTCCATTTTAAAATTATGTTTCCCTAAACATACTTTTGCCGTCGAACTATTTGCTTCTGGGTCCTTTATGCTATTCATTTTGAAAGAAAAAACTGAGTTATGTATAAATTTTTATTTGATTTTTAAAAGATTGTAATGTTAAAACTATATAAAAATATGTTTTTTGATGCTGTAATTAAATTGTTCATAGAAATTTTGATGCAATTTTTAATCATTTTGAATACAACCCTCAATATGTTTTTGAGAAATTTTAAGTTATAAATGGAAAAGTTAGATCAAAATCATAGAAAGTTCTTTATCTAGCTCTCATCCTCTTTTATGAATTGTATCTAATCCTCGTCCTGTATAATTATAAAGGTTGCACTATATATTTAAGTATATCTCGAAATCTAGTTGTTAGATTTTAATAAAAAAATATGTCAAAAATTCTTATTAAAGTTATTTATAAGTCTTTTCTACATTATTTTTTTTTAATACGGTTTTCAGTTATAGAAATATTAAGTCCACTTTCTGATAATAAAACAAATTGTATAAAAAATTACGAAAAAAATTTACTAGCACGAGAAAAAAAATTTGTTTTAAGTCATAAAAGTTTTAAAATATTAAAAATTTACATTATTTATTTTAATTGATTAAAAGTTTTGACTTTGTTTACAAATTCTTCTAAATACTTATTACATGTTACATAGAAAAATTTTAAAAATCAGACTCAGTCTTTTAATTTAAAATTTTTGTTAATTTTTTAATGGGTATTTTTTTTCGGATTTGATATCTTCGATTTCAATGAAATGTTACTGTTACTCAAATCAATTTTTTTTTTAAAGAAATATGACGTTTCAAAAATCAAAAAGCTCATAATTTCTAAAGTATATATTATACAATTATAATTTTTATTGCATTTAATAGAAAAACTCATGGAATCTAATAAGACAAGTAAAATATTGATATACTTCAAAAGTTCAAAGAAAAGTATTTTCACTAATTTGTAAATAAATTCATATCTTATACATCGATTTTAATGAAATGGATTTTATTTTATTGGCAACTTATTTGCCATTATGATTAAAGAATAACAACTTGAAATGTTGCAACTTCCGATATTTTATTAATAAAAAAATAGCAATTTTGTATAATTTTTTTTCTTCAAAACCGTGAACCGTATTAAAGATAATGTAAAAAAGATTTGAGGATAATTTTCATAAGAATTTTTTGATATACTTTTGAACAAAATCAGTGAAGTATTTTTCGAGTTATGCCTCAATATATAGTGTAACCTCCATAATTTTTCAAATCGCCATTTATTGCGTGAATTCGTAAAAAGTGTATTAGAGGCTTTATACTCGTGAATACCGTGTATCCGAATTGACAACGAAACCATGTGCCGTAGAATTTATGTTTCCCTGTATAATACAACGTCTACAGAATTATATTTAATTAAAAAAAAAAACAGAGAATTCTTACGAAAAAGTGTTCCATTTTCTTCTTTATTTGTAATTATTGTAATTATTTTTGGACTTGATAATAGTAGAGAACTTTATTTTTTATTTTTTTATTTTTTAAAGAACTGTCAATTTATTTAAAAAATAATTTTAAACCAATTAGAAAGCCTATTATATTAATAAATAATATAATTAAATTCCAATATGAAATTAGTTAATAATTTTATAAAAAAATATTTTGAAATATTTTTTTCTGTATACGATGAATTCTCCGTCATGAACATGTTCCGATAGTCACGTACGTATTGCATGTATCTGGCCAGATACACTATATATTTCAGTACATTAATATGAAAAATATGCTATTTTAGTGATAATAGTACATTGTTATCACGTCAAGCAGATATATTTTCTATTTTTATTTTTTTTTTTTGTTCTTAGTACATGCTAAACCACCTAACCGTGCAGTAAAAAATAATAAAAAATACCAATAAAGTACAGTACTCTTCATACAAAATGTGTGTATCTGGCCAGATACATGCGCTACGTATACGATGTATAGATGAAAAAAATCCACATAAATTTTGTTTGTTGTTTTTTTTTTTAATGTGTTTTTTTTTCATAAAACGATACCTAACAATATTTGTAAAGGGTACCTGGAGACTCAAAAACCTAGTCAAATTATAAATACATTTAAATCACAGTTAAATTCGTAAAATATCTGGCCAGATGCATGTGCATGACGGAGGGTTAAGGAATAAAAATTTGAATTTTTAATCTTTTAAATTAAAAAAATAATTAAAATTTTGTGTGAAATTTATTTTGTCACAAAAAGGAGTTAATATTAGCATAACTGTTGACCGAATTAAAAAGTAATATAAGAAAGACTTAAAGACAAATTCAATTAAAAATTTGTGATATATTTTTAAACAAAATCAGACAAGTCGTTTAAGAGATATGATACAATATATAGTGCTACTTCCTTAATATTATAAATAGCTAATTAGCGCAAGAACTAGAGTAAATTTAAAGAAGTGATTTAGAGCCTTAATACTTATTAATATCGTGTATTTTATAATCATAGGGCTTTGAATAAAAATCATCTAATAACTATTCATTAACTGACAAATTTTGCTGGGTTATATCTACCCGAAATAAAACTGCAAGCCAGAAAGCTTAACGACAATTATTTAATTGATTAAACGTTTCGTATCGTTAAACAAGTGTTTATAAAAAATAATTAAAAAATATCTACATATATATTATACAAAAATATAAATTATTTAATTAAACAAAGAATGTTTAGTTTTATATACAAATATTTATCTCTCTTAAAGTGATCTTAACTAAAAATTACATAAAAATTAATTAAAATTGGAAAATTTTCTGAAAAAAAAGAAAAAAAAATATCAAATAAATAAATAAAAAATGCCCTACATTGCAAAATAATGTGAATGGAAATAATAAAAACAACAACAATAACAAGAAGAAAAATGTAAAATATAAATATTAAGAAAAATCTTTCTCACTCCCACCTTTAAATAATACAAAATTTAAAGAAAAAAATAAAAAATAAAATAAAATGTTTACATTTCAAAAACAACAATCAACAGCAGCAGCTAGAAAATCCATGCAAGAAATAAAAATTTTTGTTTATAAACCTGAGTAAAATAAAAAAATTGTATTAAAAGCAACAATAATAACAACAAATACAGTGTTTCTTTAATTTTTCTACTACTCTCCTACACAATGAAAATTCTCTCAGGTTGTTGTTGCTGTCGATTATGCTGATAATGATGCTGATGTTGATCAATGATAATTATTTGTTCATTCTATAGTGGGAGTCTTAAAATGTGCCAAAATAAATAACAACAAAAAATACAAAAAAAAAAAAAAAAGAAAAACATATTAGTGTTTTTGTAATTCATATGTGTATCTGTGTATTTTACAATAAGCAACAGCAACAATAATAATAAAAAAATAATAACAATTACATATACATATACGTAAAAAAATAAATAAAATATAAAAAAGTATTTACTTTTGCAGTTCGTATTAAATAATTTTATATCAAAACATTTTCTAAAACAGAAAGAAAAATTTAAAGGAACAAAAAAACCTACAAAATTAATTATGTCGTATCGCAGTAGTTATGTAAGTAAATTATTTAAGTTAAAATGTTATTTAATTTATAAGTAATTTCTATAGAGCTAAGACAACATTATTTATTAAGTTTAATTAAATTTTATTAATCATACGCCTTAATGTCTTAAAATGTTGCTAACATTGTCACACACACACAAGCATACACCTCTTGATGACACTATATATCCCAGCAGCCGTGTCTTGTAGAAGATATCGACGATGCACTGTGTCCCATTAATGAAATAAAATAGAAATAAATCTGGAACTTCGAAACGGCTGGTCCGATTTCAATGAAATTTCAGACAGTGTTAGTAGAGGTGTAGGCGAGTTTAAGTTTTGAGTTTTTGAGACATAATGGGGCCGGATTAATTTGGCGGAGATATAACGATCCATGTCCCTTATATCTCAGCCGAATTAAAAGATTTTTTAGTGGATTGTGCTAGTTGAAATCTACAAACATATGTGTATATGACCTACACGTGTAAGATATCTATTTTAGTTTAAGAGATACTGGGCTTGAAAGCTAAAAAAAAAAAATATTTTTGCACCTATCTTGGTAAAGTTTTTTTCGTTATAACGGTTCCAAATTTTACTAATTTTTTTGTTAAATATTATTTATTTTATAAACAACAAATAAAGAAATTATGTGAAAAATATTTACGCAATCAAACGTTATATGAATTTTAATTTTGAAAAAAATCGAATTTTTCCTAATTTCTTTTGCGAAAAAGGTAGTTACGTTCTTTTTGGGTTACAAAAAAAATTTCTTAAGTAACATATATAGTATTTATACTTTCCTGAAAGATCACTTTATATGGAATTGTGTAACTAGTATAAACTTTAATACTTCATGAACTAGGAACTATCAAAATTGATCAATTTTTTATGATTTTCCAATTTTCGCCTTAATTTCTGAAATTTCAAAGCTGGTATTAAAAAATTAATGTATTTTTTAAAAAGTTTGATATGTTCCTAAGTTTTTGGTAATAGAAATTTTTGCTACCCGATATCGGTTTGGAAAATATAGCAAAAAAATTAAAAAAATCCTATTTTTGGAAATATTTGAAACTTTTTTTGCGATTTGCGGGATTTCTATTGAGAAATTACAAAAAAAAAGTAACTAAAGCTTGAAATTTAGCATCAAGAAATCTACTCAGATGCAAAAATTTAATTTAAAAATATTACCCAACAAAACTATTATTCTAAATTAAAAATTTAATAATTTGCACAAAAAACAATTTTACACTTTCTCGGCATATTTTCGCAAAAAATATACAACGAATTTTTTTTATTATAAATAATTTTATATATCTTTGAAAAGAAGATATAATTTCCTATACATTGATGTATAATTTACACGTGTCGAAACATTACATCTCTTAGTAAATATTAATCGTTTATTTAATTTTTTTATGATATTAAAAATGGTTTTATTTAAAAATTTGTTTTAAAATAGTTGCTGATGACATTATCATGCAGCATGTCGTCTGTTCTGTTCAGTGTTGTCAATTTAACCATTTAATGGCTAAATTTTGCCATTGTCAATCCTGTTTAGCCACCAAAAAATTAATTTTGCCATTAGCCATTTTTATACCCTACACCACCATAGGTGGTTGGGGTATTATGTGCTTGTGCAAATATTGTAACGCAGAGAAAAAATTTTCCTACACCCACCTTAAAGTATACCG
>MINK01009718.1:1366-14630 GCA_001735545.1 Phormia regina
GAGCAAGTTTTTAATTGAATGAATTATTTTCATATATTTTTGTTAATTGGTGACTTTTTCTGTGTATATATTAGTCTTAAATTTCAAAGCAATATTAGAACATATCATAATCATAATTTGACAATAACGTAAAGTATGCACACAAACCTCGTAATATAGACGATAAAAAATATTAACTTAAAGAATAGTAAACTCGACTTCTTCACTTCTTTAGACAAGACGAATGAATCGTTTTGCAGAATTGGGGCATAAGCTTATTTTGTCTTTATCTTACTAAGCACTTTATATAAAGATCTTTAAAATTGGACTTCATTTGTAGAATTTACGATATTTTGAAACTTTTACTTGGTCGAGGTAGTCAAATTTGATACCCTGTAGTTTATCATGTGTTATCACGGGGTGACTACAAGATAATTTTTCTGAAAGTTTAGGACCTCCTCTACAACTATTACATATATTTTATCTTAATCCAAACGTTAGTTTAACCCTGCTCTTTGATATTTTACTCTCTGGATAATTTTTCACTTTATTTTGTTTTAAAGAAATTTTCAAAGAGAAATAATCAATCAAGCGGTAGCCATAAGAACTTTATAATATTTTTTTTTTTTTTTTTCAAAAACCTTTTATCTGATAATCTAATAGATATAGATTTCATTGTGGTAATATTTTTTTGCTACCATATATTATTATAGTTTTTATTATTTATGTTGATCTATCTCATAAACATAAATAAATTTTCTTTTATTCATTTATTGTTTTTGTCCTATAAAATGGTTGAAAGCTTTAAATTGCCATAAAATTGTATTAAATTTGAATGGGGCATCATAAATTTCTCTTTGTTTTTTGTCCCAAATCAATAATAATGATTAACGCCAAAAATTTCACCAATCGTATTTTAGTTATTTTGTTGCTCAAACAATCTATTATTGTATTTCAATTCAATTGCAATTGTTTATCTTTGTATGTGCGTGTATAGCAATTTTAATGCTATATAAGAGAATATTTTATGATGCCACAAAAAAAGGAAAAAAAAAGCTTATCTGAAAAAAATAATAATAAAACAAAAGAAATATTTATTCTATTCATAATAAATTTACTTTATTTAACTGGCTTTATATAGTTTTTTGTTTTTTTTTGTTTAGTTGTATTTTTGGGAAAAAATCATTTTATGTGTAATAAAATTAGGGAATTAAACGAAAGGTCGTGCCAACAGGATAATGTTAATCGTTTAGAACTGGTCATCATTGCAGGATTGACCTTGGCTGACTTAGCATTGATAGTTTTATGGAATGATAAATTAATTTGATCATAAATTTAATATGTGTATGAGATGTTATTTCATTGCTATAGTAAGCAGTATGTAGGAGATTTCTATTAATAAATTATGATGTTGTTAAGAAAATAATCAATAATTGAAATCATTTGTCTGTTTGCCCAAAATTTTGTTAAACATTTGTGTTTAATTTTTTTCATCCAAAAATAAATTTATTTACCATAAACTAATATTGATAATATGGATAATGACTGATTCTGTGGCACGGGGTTCTTTTTCTTAACTATTCTTATAATCTCTTATGAGTTGCTATTAAGTAAAATTATGGAAAGTGAATCAGAAAACTCCATGGTTTTATACTTTTATAGATAACCCTTATTGTATATAAGCCAGTGATAAAAAATTCTTTGCTTTAAATTATAAAAAATTTATAAGCAATTTTTGATAAAGTTTATAATTTTTAAGTTTTTTTTCAGCAATTTAAAAGAATGATACCATAATTTATTATAAGCAAAACACCATTTAAAATTCTAGTCTTTAAAAATTTTCGAAATAGGGTGGAAATAGCATATATGATACAAAAATGTTTAAATTTGCGTTTTTGATGAAATATAGCTTCCAAAAAATATTATATTCCTAACGGATATATTCGGTATCTAAAAAAGAATATGGAGATTAAACAAAGTTGGTGGAATGTACACACGCAGAGCAAAAACATGGTCACACCATGATCGCCACAATTATTCAATGATTGTACAGACGTTATTTCATTGATTTGAATAATACCATCATAGCAACGTTTATGATTATGTTTCATCATTTAATGATTATGCACAATAAAAATTTTAATATGGTTGACTGAATCATAATATGTATTTAAATATTTTTGTATGAAATCAATGTATGAAAAATCCAAACATTTAGTTCCTGTTGAGCTGGCTTAAGCAACCGGCAAAGTCCGCCTAGGAACTAGCTATCCCCAACAAATAAATTGTGAATTCATTCAAAGAATTATCGCGATTTTAGCACAATATTAAAAGTACCTGTACGATAATATTTTTTTCTTTATTCAAGTTTGGAGCACTCTAATAAACATATGAAATTTTAAAAGCATACTTTGAAGCAAAAATTTTATTTGTTGCCAATTTGTCATAAAAATAAAGAAATTGGTATTTCACCAATGGGTTTGTTGCTTAAGGAATCGATGTTTTTCATTTCATTATTTATGTTTTTTTTATAAAACTTCAGGTTTTTGTTTAATATTTTTTACTATGTCCCAAAACATTAAAAATGATCAGACAGTTTGGCAGATTGGCCTTGTTTTATACCAACAACACTATCACAGTACCATTAAAATAACAAAAAAGTACCACAAAATCCCCTCTAATGGATTCTTATTAACTAAAGACCACATATTCCTTATTTCATGATTCTAGTTTTATAACTATAGAAAATTCAAAAAGTACCATTAGAAGAACGAAAAAGTACCAAAAAATCCCCCTTTCTGAATTCTTTCCAATATCGGACCTTGCGTATTTAATTTCATGTTTCTAGGCTAAATATTACAGAAAATGGAAAAAGTACCAATAGAAGAAGAAACAATTACCACAAAGTCCATCATCTTGAATTCTTACCTACAGGACCATGTAATCTTTAAATACCACGAATTCCACTCTTGTAAATTCTTATCTACATAGGACTACATTTTCTTAATTTCATATTTCAATGTTTAATGTAATTGAAAATGTATTATTAAATTTAAATAAAATGTAATTTCCCGTCTTTACCCCCTTTTTTTTTGGTACTTTTTTTACCTGTCGAAGTATCAAAAATTTGATTCGAATAAATTTCTAAACTATTTCACCACATTAAAATCCTCATTTTAACATTTCAACAAATATAAAAGATGTTTTATGAAAGAAGTACCAAAAATAGGTACGATTTTAAACGTTTGAATTTCTAAAAAGTACAAAACTTGTATTTCTCATTTTTTTGGAGAAGTTATGTATACGACATAAATTTTATCTGCATTTTGATTGGTTTCAAAGATAAATATGGTGCCAAAAAAAAGTTTTTACCCGTTTTCTTCATAAAATAGCCGATTTTCAAAAAAGTACCAGACTCCTGTCCAATTATTTTTTAAATGAATAACGATAGCTATACAACTTTTTTGTACAATTATTAGTTTGCGAGTTATATGGTTAGCGATTTTACCCTTTTTTACCTCCTAAAAAAACAAATATCGTCTTAGTGGATCTATATGGAGGGAGATCTACTTACGTTCCAAATTTCGTCTCTCTACATTCAGCCCTTTAGGCTGTGGGATGATGAATCAGTCAGTCAGTATCGTTACTCTTTTATATATGTATGTAAATACACACACATATATAAACATATAAACGTTAAAAAACATACTTTAAAGCGAAAATTTCATTTGTCAGTGAGTTGGTGAGGGGTATAGAAGATTACCACTAAGCAGAAAAAAGTATAATAAATATATATGAAAATAATTCATTCAATTAAAAACTTGTTCAAATTTGCATCTCTCACCAAAATGATTATAGTAATTACTAAAAACTGTGAAAAAAAAAAAAAATATTTCCAATTAATAAATTAATTAAATCAATTAAGGAGATGATTGAATGAATTAAAAATGTGCATAGGAATAAAATCATACTCAAATTTATTTTTTATTTTATTTTTACATTTATATAAAAATTAACAAATATTTTAATTGAAAAAAAAGTTAATAATTTTTTATGTGTTATTGTTTTATAGGTTGAAGTATCTGAAAGAATTTTAGTATATTGTCATTTTAAGAAAAAATAAACTTAATTTTTCATTAAAATTGAATTAATATATAAAAAATAAACTAAAATAAGAATCAAATTTAAATAAGATTTTATTTCTCAATCAAATATTTAATTCATTCAATCATTCACTTAATTGATTTAAATAATTTCTTACTTGGAATTTTTTATTCTCTTTTTCATGTTTTACAGTTTTTAGTAACTAATATAATCATTTTGGTGAGAGTTGCAAGTATAAGCAATTTTTTAATTGAATGAATTATTTACTAACATATTTGATGATTGATTTTATTTTTTTGCTTTTTTCTGTGTACAAAATTTAACTTTTAATTATCGAGAATAATAACTTCACGCATAATAATTGCTATTATATACTTTAGTCTGGCGCGGATCCACCGGGAGGGAAAAAGGGAAATTTCCCTCCCCAAAATGAACACTTTTAATACAAAATTTGTAATAAATGTTAAAATTTAGGGAAATAATTGTGTAGAAATCATTATATTTTCTTCCCCCAAAAGCTTTAACTGGATCCGCGCCTGACTTTAGCTCAATAATTTATTTATTTATTTTTTAATTTTAATATTCAATCTGCTTTTGTTCTAAATCAAATAAAGTCACTTTTGACACTGGTGAGTATGTATATGTTGCACTTTTTTTTAGCCTAAATGAACAAAAATATAAAATTTATTAAACGTAATTTACTGTCAAATATCCACTAAATGTTTTTAATTAAAAAATCGATTTCAGTTTTTTTATTAAAGGGTCAAATTACCTATAAACTATTTAATATGCAAAAGTGTATGTAATACAATTTGATTATTTTTTTTTTTTTTTTTGCAAGTTTGATCATAATTGAATCAGCAATATGCCACATGGCTACCAATCAAAATTTATGGTTTGACATATGAATTTTAATATGCCACAATTGTATTATTTGAAAATATAAAATAAAATAAATTAAAATAATTATTATAATAAAAATATGTATTATATTATATTTAATAAAATACCTATGTATGTATGTAAGGAAACTCTTATTATGTTGTGTAAATTTTATTATATAAAAATCAACTATAGAATTTTCGATTTGTATAAATTTTGTTTGGGTTATGCATTTATCCATTCGAATATATGATCATTCACATATTCAATTGTAAACCTAACTGCTCATATGTATATACACATACGCATATGTTAGTGCCTCTAACTGATGTGGTTGGTCATCATTGAATAATGTGGTTATCAATATCCCAAAGGTAATTTGCTATTATTTTATACAATACAAAAGCAACAAAAATAATAACTACAACAACAGCAAAAAGTAAATAAAAAATTACTCAATTTACTTAATAAAAATTATAATTTATTAAATATTTAAAAAATATTTATAATAAACATACACACATACATATATTTATAATAAATAAAGTGCAAAATTGTATTTAATTTTAAATAAAAACTGTAAACGATAGTGGTGAAGTAATTAGCATAAATTGAACAAAAATTATATAAAAATAATTACAAAAAGAAGACCATAATGACAGCAATGAAGAGAGCTATTAAATTGTATTAAAACCAATGAATTTAATACTATTCTGCCTTAAGGATATACATTAATATTAACACAAAAGTAACACAACAATAACAACGGAAATAACAAAAAAAGGAAACAAAGTTGAACGATTAAAATAAATTAACAATTAACCAACTAAATGCCACATTTAATGCTAAACTTTTTTAAATAATGTTAAATAGCAGTTGTGTATGCGAAAATAGTGTTAAGAGTTATAATGGGAAATGGAGTTTTTTTCTGTGAAAGAAACATAGCACCTTCTTCTCTTCTGGAAGATATCTCAATAAAATTTCACACGGTCACAGGTGAGATGTTTTTCAGTTAATTTGAAGGACTACAGGTTCCAAGAAGGCATGCGAATAAATGTATTAGAAACGATAGACGAAGGAAGAAGGTCAAGACCGATCATATGATACCCTACACCATTGCCTATGTGTACCAAAATTCGGGATGGAGACAATTATGGACCTATACTTGTATTAAGTGGAAAATAAAAACATACTATCGTCGATGCTATGATTCACATGTATTTATGCACTTTTATGTGCTTCCCCAAATTGGGTCTTATATGGGAGCTATGGTCAATTATGGACTGATCTTCATGAAATTTTGCAGGGTCACTTATAAACCAACCACATATCCTGGTTTAGGGTATAATTACTTAATTTGGCTAGAGGAGGCCAAGTTTCTGCTGGGTTTTAAGCAAAATAATATAAAGCAAGACACGGAATTGGTCCAAAGTGACAGGGACCAATTCCGTTCTAACATTTTGTATGAGTTGAATCTATCACTTTAACATGGCGTTGGTTTAAGAGGAAGAAATTCAACCTTTTTAACTAGTTTCTGCACAGTATAAAGTATACCGTTCGACACAGAATCACTTTTTGAGTCGATTTAGCCATGTCCGTCCGTCCGTCCGTCTGGTTGTCCGGTTGTCGATGTAAAGCTTTTGCGCAAAGTACACGTCGCAATTTTAAAGATAATTTGATGAAATTTGGGAGATATATCACTGATTTCGAAACACTTTAAAAGGTATAATAAACCATAATGAGAACGAAAAAGTAGTACAGTTCCCAAATTGATTTTCATTAACTTTGTACCATATTTATAAATTAAAAATTATAGAACATTCAAAAAGTACCACAAAGTCCTCTCTTATGAATTCTCATTCATTTAGTATCATATATTTTTGATTTTTTTGTTTTTAGGTTAAATATTATAGAAAATTAAAGAAATACTATCAGAAAAAAGGTTCCTCAAAATCCCTTGTTATGAACTTTCAATCATTTATGACCAAATATATTTCATTTTATGTTTCTATGTTAAATATTATAGAAAATTCAAAAAGTACCATTAAAAAGAAACCAAAAATTACCACAAAATACCCTCTTATGGATTCAGTATCACTTATTCTTAATTTCTTGTTTCTAGTTTCACAATTATAGAAAATTCAAAAGTATAATAAATCATAATGTGAACGAAAACGTACCACAGTTCCCATGATTCTAAATTAAAAATTATAGAAAAATTCAATAAGTGCCAAAAAGTACCACAAAGTCCTCTCTTATGAATTCCCATTCATTTAGCATAAAATATCTTTAATTTTATGTTTCTATTTTAAATATTATAGAAAATTCAAGAAGTACCATCAGAAAAAAGATGCCACAAAATCCCTTGTTATGAACTCTCATTCATTTAGAACCAAATATCTTTAGTTTTATGTTTCTATGCTAAATGTTATAGAAAATTCATAAAGTACCATTAAAAAAGAATCAAAAAGTTCAATTAGGACCACATAACATTAATTTCTTGTTTCTAGTTTCATAATTATAGATGATTCAAAATGTACCATTAAAAATGGTATCACAAAATCCCCTCTTATAAAGTCTCATTTATTTAGGAACATAAAATTGATACTTTACCCATTGAAGTATCAATTTTATGTTTCCATGTTAAATATTGTAGAATATTTAAAAAATACCATTAGAAGAACTAAAAATTACTACAAAATACCCTCTTATGCATTTAGAATCTCTTAGGACAACATAACCTTAATTTCTTGTTTCATAATTATAGAAAATTCAAAAAGTACCATCGAAAAAAGGTACCACAAAATCCCTTGTCAACCAAAAATTACTACAAATACGCTCTGATGGAATTAGGACCACATATCTTTAATTTCTTGTTCCCCATTTGTAAATTCTTTCCAACATCGGACCATGCATTTTTAATTTCATGTTTCCAGGTTAAATATTACAGAAAATGCAGAAACATCAATAGCAAAAGAAAAAAGAACCACAAAATCCATCCTCTTGAATATTTACCAAACACACAAACACAAATTCCCCTCTACATAGGACTAAATTTTCTTAATTTCATGTTTCTGTATTTAATATAATAGAAAAGTCATTATTTTTGAATTTGAATTAAATGTAATTTCCCACCTTTACCCCTTTAGTACTTATTTTCACCCACTGAAGTATCAAAAATTGTATTCCAATAAATTTCTTAATTGCAGTGACATCGCATATTAAAATACTCATACCAATATTTCAATATATAAAAATATGTTTTACGAAAAAAAGTACCAAAAATAGTTACGATTTTTACTCCTTAAACCCTTATTAGCCCTTTCCAAAAAGTACCAAATTTGTATTTTTCATTAACTATGGATATGACATAAATTTTATCTGTATGTTGATTTGTTTCAAAAAAGTACCAAAATATAGTTTTTATCCGTTTCTACCCCAAAAGGGCCGATTTTTAAAAAAAGAAGTAGACATCTGTCTAAATGTTTTTTAAATAAATAGCGATAACTATTTAACTCTTTTGTACCTTTATTTACCGCTTTTTACCTTTTTTATCCCCTAAACAATCAAAATTTAAATACTGACGTCAGATATAAAAAATATGATGAAAACTTTTTCAATAAAATCACTTACCAGATGAAATTTCTATTGTAAGTTTTCTAAGTCTTTCTATTTTCCTTTGATCTTAATTATTTTAAAAATTACAAAGAACTTTAATTTGTCTATTAAAACGTTTAGATAAAAAAGCAGGTCATTGCTTTCTTTGTACTTTTATATAGACAATTTATGTATGTAATTTAAAAAATAGATGAAAGAAAACATAGAAATAGTTGACCTGTAAGCTTTGTGATGTCATTGTGCTATTTCTACAACCCACTCTGTAGCCCTAAATAGCTCAGCAATAGCATAAGATAAAAGAAAAGCAAGAGTAGAACAAAAAGAACATAAAAGAAATAAAGAAATTGAACCGGCAAATTATTGTGTAAAATGTTTTATGAACTTTTTTTTACTCATTTATTTATTTATTTTTTTATTTTTCGAGATGAGTACAGCAAAATTACTGAGTAAACGAGAAAAAATAGGCCATTTTCAATTAGGGCTAATTACAGAATTTGTCCTTGCAAAACAGCGTTACAAACATGATTTTCGCCTGTCTATCAGTAAATGAAATCAACACAGATACAAATGCTCGCACTCATAGAAGAAGATACAGATACGTTAGGAGAAAAACACTCAATGACGAAGTATAAATCAACCATACAACATCGAATCAAGCCAAACCACAGACACTCCATACACACACAAACATACACATACAAAAATATATACAAAACCAACCAACTAACCATTCAGCCATACAACCAATCGACCAAAAATAGTCAAAGAGCCAGCTTGAAATATAAAATTATCATCAACATCATCAGGAGCAGCAGAAAATAGCAGCAACAACAAAAACAACAAACATTTTGCTTGAACAACAGCAGCAGTAAGAAAACAAAAAAAAAAAAACAAAAACGAATCAACTACAGCAACATTAATATCATCAACACTAGCAACAACACCGTCACCGTTACCAACACTACCACCACCAACAACAAACACTACATGACAGCAATACAAAAGTGTTATGGATAGATGGATGGATGAATGAATGAATAAATGAATGGATGGATGGATGGTTGGTTGGTTGTTTGGCTGTTTGGTTAGTTGGTTGAATGAATGTATGAATATGTATAATATTTGTTTTTGGTATTTGATGCTATTGATGTACCATAAGTAGAACACTTACATACACTCACTCATTTACTTCTTACAAAACATACACGCTCTCAAACAAACGTTTCATCACAAACAAGTACTCATACATTCGGTACTTGTAGACGATATCACCAGCATCAGGAAAAAAAAACATGTAAAAGAAATTCATGTTAAACACCCCACTAAAATAACAGCATCATCATGTTAAATGCCAAATGGTACGTTATTTTTTTTCTGTTTCCAACACAAGCAAATGGTAATGGCAACAACATGGCCAAAAGAACCCGTTGTTTGTTCATACATTCACAAACACTTTCACACACACACACAGTTGCAAACACTTTCAAAACATACCCCTCGGTAACACTTGCCCTCTCAGTCACCAAAGACAATCGAGGGGTTTTCCGTTTATTTCTCCTCCCTTCAAATTGTCCTCATATGTTACTGAATATGTATATATAGGTGAATGTATATGTGTGTACGAGTTGTCACCATATGCATATGATTACCGTAAGTATAATTTAAACTGCGATATGAACGTACGAGTACGTTAGTAGGATTTGTCATACAACAATGTTGTTAAGATAAAATAAGAAAAAAAATAACAAAAAGCGGGGAAAATTTCTTGTAAAAAAAAAAAACAAAACGAAAAACGCCAAAGCTAAGAAAAATTGCCGTATAAAGTGTAAAAATGCCAAAGGGAAGGTTTTTAAGGTGACCATATTGACAGGTTCCAAAGTTTGCTAGCTCGAGTGTGTAATTTTTTTTGGAAATATAACCAAAAATTCATTTCATTTCAAATAACTCAAAAACTATTAGAGGTAAATATGACATGCAAGGGTTATCAAGGCCTTAAATAATATACACAAATATTTAAATCTGAACGAGAAACAAAATTAGGAGGTAATTAAAAACTGTTTATGTCCGATATACCATTAAGCCTCTTTAGACCAACCCCTGAGGGATCTATTAGGCCCCTCTTCCAAACTTAATAATATACGCTCCTCTGCTACGGCTATACCATGCAAATATAATAAGCTGATCAGAAGTAACAGACTTATATAAAAAAATTGAAATAAAGGTTTCCCCATAAGCTCTATTCAAACCTTGCCATTGTTGTATACCCTATACCACCACAGGTGGTTGGGGTATTACGCGTCTGTGCTGATGTTTGTTACACATAGAAATAAATTTCCAACAACTACCTTGAAGTATGCCAATCGACTTAGAATCTCATTTTAAATGATGTCCGTCCATCTGGCTGTCATAAGGACGAAGTCTATTACAAATGTCCCCCCGAAATAGGGTTTCAACATTCAAAAACGCCTTAAAAATACAAATATTTGAAATATAGTCTGAAGAAATTTTATCGAATCTAATTTATTTTTATTATTTCCTGAACCAAAAAAGAATAAACTACTTTGGGAGGTCACCCATTATCCTCCTAAACCGCTAGGAATCTGTTCATCTCCATTTTTATTTATTTGAATCATTTTCTAAAGGATTCTTCTTATCGAATAATTTTCAAAGACATTTTTATTCGATTAAGTTTCTGTAGAAATTTTTTTTCAATTAATTTTCTATTTAAAATTTATATTTTATTAATTTTTTGTAGATAAAAAAAGAAACAATAATATTTGATTTATTGATTACCGAAAATTTTTCTTCAATTAATTTTTGTAAACTTTTTTTTTTTCATTTATTTCCTAAGAAATTTTTATTCGATTAATAGTGTAATTTTTTATATTATATTGATTGAAACAATTATTCAAAATTTTTATTCTATTAGTCGGTGTTCACACATAGCAATTTTTCTTGCTGCAATTCTGACTTTGTAGATAAGAAAGGTAAAGAAAATGTAAAAGTTTAGTATTTTCTTCTCCTCTCTTTCCTATAAACTCGGAATTGCGGCAAGAAAAATTGCTGAGTGTGAACCCAAGCTTAATATTCTGAAAATAATTTGATTCATTTCTTTATTTAATTTTAGAATTAATTTTATGTAAATGGTTATTCGAATAACTTTCTGTAAAAAATTGTTCGATTATTTTTGTATGGAAAATTTTCATTCGAATAATTTTTTTTTAACTAAAACGGGCTAAAAATAGTAAGTATTTATCGGCTTAAAGAGATTACTTTCTCCTTTTTCGAATATCGGCATTAGACAAAATTGTTTAACGTCGTTTGACTTTCAAATCGATCGTTTTAGAGAGAAAACGGGTAAAAATTGTATTTTGGTACTTTTTTTAGGCACCATATTTATCTTTGAAACCAATTAACATACAGATAAAATTTATGTCGTATTCATTACTTATCATTACTTATTCATTAAGAAATACAAATTTGGTACTTTTTAGAAATTTAAACGTTTAAGGGATAAAAATCGTACCATTTTTTGGTACTTTTTTCGCAAAAATATGTTTCTATATATTCATATGAGTACCACTACAATTTAGAAATTTATTAGAATACAATTTTTGATACTTCGATGGGTGAAAAAATGTAAAGAAAGAGGTAAATTACGGGAAAATACATTTTATTCAAACTTAATAATAAATTTTCATTAAACATTAGCATTAAACATTTGTGGTACTTAAAGACACAAGGTCTTTTGGGTAGGACAGAATTTGGTAAGTACACAAATCAGTCGTTTTAGGGAGAAAACGGGAAAAACTGTATTTTGGTACTTTTTTGGCAGCATATGTACCTTTGAAACCAATCAATATACAGATAAAATTTATGTCGTATTCATTACTTAAAAAATGAGAAATACAAACTCGATACTTTTTAGAAATTCATCGATCGATACAAATTTATTAGAATTTTAAATAGGTGAAAAATGGTACAAAAAAGGGGTAAATTACTGGAAATTATATTTTATTTAAACTTATTAATGAATTTTCAATTACATTAAACATTTTTAACATAGAAACATGAAATTAAAATATATGGTCCGATGTTAGAAACAATTAATACTTTTTCGTTTGTAGTACTTTTTCGTTCTTCTAATGGTACTTTTTGAATTTTCAATAATAGTTAATTTAGAGTGAATGATAATCCATAAGAGAGAATTTTGTGGTATTTTTTCGTTCTTCGTACTTTTTTTAAATTTTTTATAATTTTTATCAATGAAATATTAAATTGAAAGATACGTGGACCTAAACAAATGAGTATTCGTTATAGGGGATTTTGTAGTATTTTTTTTTTCTTCTAATGATACTTATTGAAGTTCCTATAATATTTAACCCAGAAACGTGGTATTAATCATATGTGGTCTTAAATAAAAAATAATTCATAAGATAGGTTTTTGGAATACTTTTTTGTTTTTCTAATGGTACTTTTTGAATTTTCTGTAATTATGAACCTAGAAACTTGAAATTAACCATATTTGATTGATTTTAATGAATTTCAATACAATGTAAAAACTTGACAAAGGTGTGTTATGTTAAGTTATATTTTTCATTTCATTTAGTTCAAAATTTCAAAAGAAAATTTAACTATTAAGTCCCCGAAAACTATATATATATATATATATATATATATA
>MINK01009721.1:0-11292 GCA_001735545.1 Phormia regina
GGAAACTTAGGTATTATTTTAACAAATATGGTCTGAAGTTTTAAATAAGTCAGTATTTTGTTGGGTATCCTTTGTTTTTAAGTGCTGCTTTACAACAACGATGCATTGAATCAATTAAAGAGTCAATAGTCTCTTTTGAAATATTTTGCCATTCCCTTATAAGCACAGCCGATAAATCTTTCTTTCTGCTGTAATTTTGAGTCCGTATTTTGTGATCTACTATTTCCCATAGATTTTTCTGTATCCTATACCAGTCATAGTATCTTTTATAATATGAATTAGAAAAATTTTGATTATTAAAAAAAAAACAACAACATTAGGTAAAGCTGACATTAAATGAATGAAAAAATGCCTATAACTCAATTGATTATGAAGCAATCAACAAAAGTATGATTTTTTTTAGGTATCTTTGGTTTTTTTAGCGATATCTCAGTTATTTATAAACCTATTTTTCTCATTTTTATTAGCATTTTTTTAGAGAATATTTTTTACAATTTTTAGTATAAAACATATATATCCGATAACTGGGACTTTCTAAAAATTGATTTCAACAGACAAATGGACATATTTATATCGATTTCTCTATCAATATGGATCCAAAATACACATATATATTAGATGAATATTATACAAATTAAAAATGGAAGAAAAACCCATACACTCATCGAAATATTTATAAAACCAAAATTGTTTTTTATATTTTTGTGGAACTAGAAGTGCAATCCTAATTTATTAGGACCAAGCGCGGATCCACGGGGAGGAAAAAAAAGAAATTTCCCTCCCCAAAAATTAAGAAATAATGAAAAATGTGAAAAATTGGTTCCATTGCTTCTGTGAAAAAAAAAAAAACTTAAGCTTATTATAAGACCAAATATGTAAAGCTTTTTTTTAAATATTTAAGATAATTTAATAATAAATACTGTTCAGATTTATATCAAAATTATTGTTTGGTACAGTAGGACAAATATATTTTTTATAATTTAATCAATAAAATGTAAAAAAATACGTAATTTTACACCTGTAGTGGAGAATATAAAAATAGTTTTCAAATTTTTGTTGACATCTCAAAAACTAATATAAATTTTGTACTTACAAGAAGCGATTTTAGTAGCTTAAATAATCTTTAAATTAAATAACTTTTCAAGTCCAATACAACACCATCATCATATAAAATTTTACCTTCTATGATCTCCATTTGAGATCATAGATCATCTATCTTTTCATTGCAAAAACTTTGCTTACCATGTAATGAGATAAGAAGGTAATAAAATGGCTCTTCACTACATACACATTAGATGAATAACTCATTATTTTAACATGGTGATGTCATTCGAGGCAACTACTTACTTTATATTATTACAGGTAGGCATTTCAGAAAGTTCTTACTTAGATATCGTTACAAGAACTAATTACTTTGTAGCTATTCAAAGACACCTCATTAATTTCAAAGTATTACAGAAGTCATTATTAGTAAAATGAATAGTAACTAGTTACATTATCGGTTACAAATTAGTACTGAAATATAGGAAATAAAAAGCTGATATGTTTTCTTTAACTTTAATAATTTATTTAAAATATGCGGAAATCTGGATTTCACATACTTGGAATTAGTTCTTGAAACTTATTTTTGTGGCCCGTGCAGAAGTTAAATAAGTTAACGGACTGATATTAAGTAATTGATTACATATCAAGTTAAAATAAAGTTGTTACCAATCTACTTTCATGTAATGCAGAATGTATGTTATTATCATTGAAAAGTAATTGCATCAAGTTTTTGCTGGGGTGTTTTCTACAATTTTTTATATATTTTTTATTATTTTTATTTGGTGATTCCGTGTGTAAACTGGTCATTTAAAATAGAATCTGAGTTGATCTAACTATGTCCTTCCGTCTGTCCTTGTGTCTGTTGAAAGCATGATAGCACTTCTGGTATCTCTTAAACAAAAGTATGAACGTATTAAAAAAATGGAGGGTACATTGATTTTTTCATTCTGTTTAAGATCACATAAATAATATATTTTGTGGGTCTTAGTTTCAGAGTCAATCTAGATATGTCCGTCCGTCTGACTGTCTGTCTATCTATGTTAAAATCAGGATAGGGCTGCTAGTATCTCTTAAACAGGAACAAGTACGCATCGAAAAGGGTACATTGATCATTGGCATTCCGTCTGTTGCATGTTAATTTAAAATCCTATAAAGTATATATTTTCTGCAGGCGCGGATCCACGGCGAGGGAAAAAGGGAAATTTCCCTCCCCAAAATGGAAAATCTTAATGCAAAATTTGAATAAAATTTAAGAAAATAATATAGCTGTGAAAATTATTCTATTTTCTTCCCCCAAAAGCATGAGCTAGATCCGCGCCTGATTAGATTATGAGTTGATCTAACTATGTCCATCCGTCTGTCTACTGAAAGTATGATAGCGCTGTTGGTATCTCTTAAACAAAAACATGTACGACAACGGAATTTTGTGCCGATAGTTCAACGGTCAATATAAATTCGTAAAACAAAAAAGATCGTGATCGGCCCACTTTACCGATCCCTCCCGTGGAAATTTTCTACAAATAGTTTGAGGACAATTTAAAGTTGGAAACAAAAAAGTCATTGATGTAAAATTTGGAAAACATAATGTTATGTGTTATGCTCGATTGCTTTTTTTTTTGAGTTATTACAGTCTTACAGTAAACGAACCATAATGTAGGGCATCATATAATCAAAAAGTAAGATATTCTTCTTTCTTACTTTTTATAAATTTAATTTTCATATAATTATATTTGTTTAACACTTCAGCTAAACAAATAAAATTTGACATATATTTTTCTATTATAAGATAAAAAATAAGACGTAAATAAAAAAATACACATATGTTTGATTTTGACAGTGACAGTTTACAAAGAAATTTTAAGTGCAACGTAATGGATTCTTCTTATCATTTTTTTTAACATAATGTGTTTTAAAACATATTAAACAAATAAAAATAAAGATACTTATGATTAAGAATGATAAAACAAGTTGACATAAACAAACTAAAGATTAAATTAATTACGTATTTAATTAGAAAATAATAATAAATTTACAGGTGTTTATCGACTAATATTTATTTTTTCTTCAGTCTGATGCTAAAGGGGTAGGTATTTATTTAATTGTTTTTAGAAATTGTGGAAGCGTTGAATAAGGGATTCTCTGGAAGTATTTTTTACAGCAGCTAATTTAAGTTTATTACTTAAAACTGTGATTACCCCTTCTTTTTTATTATATAGATGAGCGTATTCTCTTTGTTTTATTACATAGTTGGTTTTTTGTTATTATCATTTTTTTGTTGTATATAGTTGTAGTTATTTTAGCTAAAAGTCTGTAGGTGTCACATACCGTTAGCCTTTGTTGTTTACCACTTACCTGTAAATTTTTTTCTCTAAACAATACTTTTATATACATTTTTTTGTTGTTGATAGTTTTTGCTACTTTTTTCTAATTTAGAAAAACAAAAATTAACTATTCTTGTCAGTTTCAGCATTAAACATGACATTGATATTAAATATTAAGTATATGAACAAAATAATAATAAAAATAAAAATTGTAAAAAAACATGCCAAAAATATAGAGCATTATTTGTTTTTTAAGATTTGCTATAAAAAATATCTTCTCTAAAGAATTTTAAAATCTAAAAGAAAGGAATTTGGAATCAAGTGATTTATATTGCAAGTAACATCAAAAATTAAATAAAAAATATTTAAAAGCAATTATTACATGGAGCTAAATTTAATAGCAACAAAACGCTATTACATAGCTGAAATTTTATAGTAAGAATTTTAATACTTCTTGGTTTTAATGTAATAAACAAAAATAGTTTTTTTAAATGAAATAAATTTTCATCTAATTATATGGCAAATTATTCCAAGCGGATGTAGTGTTTTATTTTAAATATTCTGGTTAAATATATGTATGTATATACATATTATTTACCATAATAAACTATTTAATTCTAAAATTTTATCTCAAAAATTGTTTATACAAAAATGGTTTAATCTACTAGTATTTATGAGCATATTGCTTTGGGGTTTTTCTTTCTTTTTTTATAATTATTTAAATAATATTTAAATACTATGTAATTATGCTCTCAATACAAAGTTATAAATTTATTCATTTCTACATATAAAATGTATTTAATTTTTATCACTTAATAATAAAATACAATGTACTCTGTGACGTTAAGGAAAATTCTAATAAATTTATAAATATTAATCTAGAAAAAATAAGTTCAAATACATTTATGCATATTATTCTAAATTTAATTTGTATAACTGCAAATATAAAGTTGAAAAATTTTTAAACTTAAATTTTGAAGGACCAAAAATTCACTTCGTTTTCAAATACTGAGAACCAAGCCAAGGCGAAATTGTCGGCGGCGGCTCTCTCAAGACAGCACCGGCGGCGGTTTACCTGTCGATTTGTTATTTTTCCTAGAAAATCAAGTTATATTAGGAGCAAAAAAATAATGCGGTAAACATATGTTTAGGTGGCAGTAATGTATTATAAAGTACAAACAAAATAAAGTGTTTTACAAAAGGACGTTATACCGAAAAATACGTATTCTTGAATATATTTTAACAGACAAAATAAAATTTATCTCAAAAGCGGCTCTGAAGTACCAAAATAAGAAAATAAAATGTATATTAGTGTTTTTATATTCGACTTAGTCGATTGCAGCGACGGCCTGAAAAATTAAGCGGCGGCAACAAGCCGCCTGTTTGCTTAGTCATTGTGTTCGAATCCAATCGAATTTATTTTTTTGGAAATTATTTTCTAACTTATAAACCCTTAGAGATATCTAAATAAAACTTGTTATGCTTAGATCTGAGCTGCTTCCAAATTGATTTGGAGACATACAAGCTCCTATCAGGTCAAAAATCGTAGAGCTACGAAATTTAGTTTAAATATATATCCCATATAGAGTTTATTAGGGATTAAAAATAAGCAAAAGCTTGCTGAATTTAAATAGAAAATTAAAAACAACGGTGGCTTATTTTGAGCAATGAAAACGGTGACGGCACATGAATTAGAAAATTGCACGGGAGCTGCGTAAAAATGGCTTAGAGCCGATCGGCATTTATCTCTAAATCAGAGATACGTAATTTTCAAATTTCCTGACTCGCGAGTTTAGACTACAAATGCTGCTTACGCAACGTTGCTTCACACGTACACACGGAAACGAAGGTACTACCGGTCAAGGAACATAACGTAATGTTACCCAAGCAGTTCCACCTGGGATGTCATCGGAGGGGACATCCAAATTTCAATATCACACAGTTGAATTCCTCCCCGAGGCATGTCAGACATGACCTTCGTAAGTACGAGGACAACATACTAAGATATGTTCAGGATCCATTGGACCGCAACTCGTACTTGACAGCTTTAAACGACATTCACAGAGACGCCATCGATTCCGCAGTTGCAAGTTACCGCTTGAATGTCACTTTAAGAGGCCGCCCACCGCCTATTGCTGATAACGAGAAGAATCTGCCGCGGAAAACAAGAGTAGTTCTGGCTCAACTTATGTCGCTAAATGCCTTTTGGTCTCGCATAGACCGTGCCGTCACCAACTTATGCCCAGCATAGTGTGTTTGCGCATCACTGCTCTAAATACAAGTTTCTAGCGGGTCATGGGGGTAAAAGAACATGTTTACAAAAGTAGATTATCCTTTTTAGTTTAAGGATACACTATAAAAAAAATTGATTTAGTCATTCCGTTAGTAATACATTGAAAGAATATTTTAAGACCCCATAAAATAGATATTTTCTGTGTCCTGGCTAGATTCTGAGTTAATCTACCTTTGTCCGCCCGTCTGTTCATCTGTTGAAAACAGGATTACGCTCGAACGCGACAACATAGAATTCGTTCAAATATTTATTTTTATATAAGATTTATTAGGGATTAAAAACGAGCAAAACCGGTTGCTAAACAATAGAGTTATGCAGAGGGAAGTGGTATAACTCTGGGTGTTCTTTGTATTGTTGTATTTCATACTTTTCTTATACCACTCACCTCTCGTATAAGGTGAAACGTCAACGAAAGTTTGTACAAATAGTTCAAGAACCAATGTAAACTCGGAAACAGGAAATGGGCGTGGTTTTACCGCTCACCTTAAATATAACGTAAATGGGTAGATAGATTTGGGCGAGCCGATATTATATTCGAGCTTGTTTTTTTTTTTTTGTTACTGACCTTAATTTGGGGCCCAAATTTTCAAGTAGATATGTGTAAAATAAAAGTTCTATTCAAACTTTTTCAATTTTCAAAAAAGTTTTCAAAGAAGGACCACAAAAAAAAAAAAAAACAAATTATTCTTGCTTTTCATAAACCTCGCAAATTTTCTAACAATAATATAAAATATTTCAAATTATTTTCTAATCGTTGGTAGCTTATCATACAACCCTCGTTTTTCTAATGTTAATTTTTTTTCTTCATTCTCTACAATTCAACAAATTCTTACTTCCGATTAATGTATGCAGGCAGTTCTTGGGTTTTTGTGGTTTAAAATGATTATTATTATGTTGGACATGTTTTTTTCTATATTTAGCAAAATTGTAATTAAAGTGAATAAAAAAAGTTCATGAAACGTGTTAAATGGTAAAAATATTATATAATTGTGGTTATTTTTTTATTTTATTTTTTTTTTTTTTTTGAGTAAAAATTAAACATATGTCATGAAGTTAGTGTTAAGGAGAAAAATTAGAAAAAATATGTATTTGTATTTTACATATTTTCGTGTAAAATGAAAACCTGGTACTTAATGGTATATTGTTTGAGAAGGTATTTTTTTGTTGTAATGATCATTTGAGGAAATTTTTGTTAGTACTTTTTTCAATGGTGACGTTTTTTCCAACATTTGATTCAGGAAAAGTTCATAAAAGTTTATCTTTTATAGACTCGATATATGATATTAAATCTGGTATAAAAATAAAGTTTCTGATAAATTTTCTGACATCAAATTTTCCTGAATTACTATCACCATTTTAAACCCCTTTTACGGGATTAAACGGGATTTGGATGAGAACAAAATATCTCATAAAGATTCTCAAGATATATATCCTTTCTTTGGTAGAAATACTCTAGACTCTAGAATAAAGAGAACCAATCCGAAACTAGTCACGTGACAGGTTCTCAGCAGGGGTGGAAAATAGAAATATTTTTCGGTATCGAAATTAGTTTTAAATAGTACTTTTTTCATCCTCAAAGTACTAAAATTCTAAAGATATGCAATTTGTATATTTTAATATTTACAATCAATGCTTGAATACAATACCAAATATATTATTTATTTAATCTCAAGGAATTTAGTTCTTGTATTAAATTACAGATAAAGAGCACTAGCAGCTTTGAACAACAGCTTTAGTAACATCTATTATTACTTGATTTTATTCATAATAAATATTACAGTAAAATATATTAAATATGGTCCTATTATTAAGATAAATTTAGAAAAAAGTCATATATCGAGTATTTCAGCTTTAGTTTCACTAAAATATAATTCATTATCTAATATCTGAACATTTTCATTACAATTTGTTTTACTGGGCATAACAATTTGTAGTTTTTAATTAATGTATACAATTTTATAAATAAAAACCTATTTGAATAATTGTACATACGAGTCAAAAGTGTTCAAAACCAACATAGATTTCTAATCGAAAATTATATAACTCTAAAAAATATTTTCATTAAGAAACTTGTTTTTTTAATATCCAGCTGATCGTTTAAGAGTATCAAATGATTCGAGGGAGTACTTCGGTTGTTTTGAATATTAAATAGTATAAAAAAAAGTACTATAGTATCAACTTTTCCATCCCTGGTTCTCAGTGAATTGAAACTGCCACTTTTTTATGGAGTTGTCATAGGAGATGACTGTTTAGACCCTTGGAACTGGTCCAAGAGAAGAGATTCAGTGCCGATTAATATAATTAAATTGTTAGAAGAATTCGATAATTGTTTTGATATTAAACATTTTTTTGTTATAAGTGTTTTATTTTTTATTTAAATGTTTATTTTTATTTTAATATTGATGATGACTTTCCAAGTCGAATCTATCTAATTCACCTAACGTACGTTGTGTTTTATAGTCTTGAAAGCTAACCACTCAGCCACTGTTATTGCACTCGAGCCGCTAATTGTGCACTTCACAAGTATGCTATAAATTGACTCTCAACTGTTAAATAGTGAGTTTGTTTGAGTCAACTAGTTCTCAAGTGAAACTTCGTTGATGAGTTCGGTACTCAGCTGATACTTAGAGACCGGTCCATTACTGCAATAAATTTCTCGCAGCGTACTTATGATTTAGGGTATTGAATTGTAGAATTGAATTAAAGAATAATGTTGAATTCTGTTTTTTTAATTCTGTTTTTGGAATTACAGTGGCTCACAGCTTATTTCGTGTGACTAACTTTTTTCAACGAATATTACAATATTTTTAGTATTACCTCATATATTTAAAAGAAATATTTGGGGTATTCACAAAGTGTGCTATCATGTTGTATTGCCATAAGTCATAAAATTTTTCTATGAATAAAAAATATTGTTATTGCTTTTCTTTTGTAAAATTTTATGACATTACAACAATACGACGTGTGAATCCCCCAATTGTATATTTAAAGATGTGTTATTTTTTATTAAACTTATAAGAAAAAAACAAAACTTAAAGTAAAACAATATCATCACACCTTATTTCGTGTTCGTATAAAAATTAAAAAAATTTTCATATATTTTCTTTAGTATAGAAAAGTTTAATATTTTGTGGAATAACCCTTTTGTTTTAAGTCAGCTTTAAGCCTCGATTACATTGAATTAACTAATTTTTGAGTATACTCAGGCTTAATATTCTTCCATTCCAGTCGCAATGCTTTTTTTTAAATCTTGGCGATTATTTATTGTATGTTTTTTAATATTTGTTTCTAGAACACTTCATAAA
The DNA here is from genome assembly GCA_001735545.1 of Phormia regina. Taxonomy (NCBI): domain Eukaryota; kingdom Metazoa; phylum Arthropoda; class Insecta; order Diptera; family Calliphoridae; genus Phormia; species Phormia regina. The sequence continues at coordinate 8,964 of MINK01009721.1, forward strand.
TTCTCGATAACGTTGAGATCAAGTGATTGAGCTGGTGTATTAAACTGGCCATGATTGCACAAGTTGTAACTTAAGTTTAGGTCGTGGTAAAACCTAAAATCTTCTCTTATGCCTAACTTCTCTGCACTTTGCAACAAATTACTTTTTAAAAGATTTAAGTATATATTTTTATCCATCGCATCATCTATAAATACCAAATTCCCAACTCCAGCCGATGACATGCACCCCCTCACCATTACATGGCCTCCACCGTGTTTTACTGTACCATGTAGATTTTTTGGTTGCAGTTCCGTATTAGGTTTTCGCCAGATGTAAGACCTGCCATCGGACCCAAAGAGGTTGAATTTGCTTTCATCTGCAAAAATAACATGATTCCAGAAGTTTTGATCTTTGTTTACATGGTCCTTGACAAACTGCAATCTACTTTTGCGATTTCTTGGGCTGATGTATGGCTTTTTCCGGGCTGTTCTTCCATGAAACTCATGTCGGCGGAGTATTCTTCTTATTGTTTCAGGATTACATGATTTTCCAAGCATTTTTTCCGCTTCTTTTGCTAAAGCTGGTGCACTTAAAGTGGGATCCTGTTTTATTTTTATCACTATCCAACGTTCATCTGCGTCTGTGAAAATTTTATTTGGCGCTTATCGACTTTTATTAGCTATTCCATTCTCGCGAACATATCTTTGTATAATGTATTAGACTATAGATGGACTCTAATGCTCTCGGCAATTTTTTTGTGTTTTTCCATCTTTAAAATGCAATTACAAGTTCCCGCGTTTTGATTGCTGTTTGGCGATCCATTATCAAAATATAACTAGCTGACTCTTTTTAATTTATTATTTATTTATTTGTATGATTAATATTTCTTTTTCGACACTTTAATTATTTTTATTATGATTCAACCATATTATTGCTGTATACATGAATCAACTATATATACAACAAAAATATGGTTGTAGATCAACAGTATTTGTATTGTGATTTAACCATATTAATGTTGTTTACATGAATCAACTACATTTACAACAAAAATATGGTTGCAGTCCAATAATAATTGTATGGTTAATATTATGTTGCTACATCTAACTATAATACAATTTACAGACAATAACAAAATCCAACCATAATATGACAGCTCTCGATTATGGTTGTTAATCACCCTAGTTTTTTTTTTTGCGTGCACCTTATTGACTCTGTTAAAGAGACGAAGAAGCTTTCTAGGTGCTCTCTTCTCAGATGATCTAGGCGCTCTGTTTGCCATACATCCTAACCTAATGTGTTCATTGTCAGGACGTAATTTTTCCCCTTAATGATTTTCTTTTACTTTTACTGTTTTATTTGCATTATAAATGTGTTTACCAGAATGTTATTTGCCAGCACATTATATCTATAATTTTTTTCTTAATTCAAGGTGATGCAGCTTATACTTTTTATTATCATTTCAAAAAGTATATACAATTTTTAATACTTATTACACACTTATGACGCATTATTCACGTTTACTTTCCATTAAATTACTTCTGTTCTTCAATTACATTTTTCTTATCGCAAAATTTTGATAAATTGTTGAAATAAAATGAGAAACAAATATTTATAAAATTATTACTTAAAATAATTCATCCCTACATACATTTATTAGTAACTATCTAATAATTTTTACTTAAAAATTGATAACGATTTCAATGCTATATATACTGTTTTACTCAAACAAAATGATTACCAAAGATTAAACAATTTTTATAAATTTATATTAATATTTTTAAAAATTATTATTGGTTTTGTATAGTATAGTCGATAAATAAAAATCACTTATATTATGTTTAATTTTTTCTTATCAGATTTATTAAATTTTAATATTTTTTCAAATTTAAATTTTTACCATTTAAAATTTCACATTTCAAATTTATTTGCTTAAGGTCTATATGGCGATTTTAATTAAAAAAATCTTGTTGACATATGGCGCATTGCAGAATAGTTGTTGTCTTATTATAATTTATTCAAGAAAAATTAGATAACAATATGTTTCTATAGCTATAATGTATTGTATTATAAGTAATTTTAATCGCATTATTATATTAATAAAAAAATAATATTGTTATTGCTTATCAAACTGTTTTGTTTGTTATATAGGGGTAAATTTATTATTATTTTTAGATAAATATAAGTATTATGTAGATATTTGTTAAAATTTAAATATTTGAGACTAAAGGAAAATATTAAATATTTACTTTGAGTGAATAATTTAAAGAAAAACGAAAATTTCAAATTTTTAACAGTTTCCGTAGAAATAAAATGACATTATTAGGGATTTCTTTTTTCAAATTAACAA
>MINK01009736.1:423-32132 GCA_001735545.1 Phormia regina
GTAATGTTTTAAAATTATTATAATATGCATTTTTTTGTTGGTTAGTGTTGAAAAAATAATAGGGACGACCCTTACTTTCGCAAACAGATGCAAACAGTTTCTTTATATTAAGTTTTTTTTATCAATTAGAAAAATTGGGGGGTTTTTAAATAAGAAAAATTGAACAGATTATGACGTGTTTCAAAACTTAAGTATTAAATGCTATTCATTCGAAAAAAAGTCGTTAAACTAGAGGTTGAAATCGTAAAACGTCAGCCCGTTTTGACCAACGTTTAGTTCGAATTTCCAAAAATAACTCCTTTATGTCATCAAGTAGCTTTTAAAATTAATGGTGTGTTTCAGTGACAAGTCTAACAATAAGAAATAGGCAGCAGGAGATGAGATTAATGGGACACAGTCCGAGAAAAGTACCACTGTTGAGCAAGAAAAACAGACAAAAAAGGGTGGAATTTGCCAGGCGTTATCTGTGCCGTAAAAACTGGAACAATATACTATGGTCAGATCCAAACAAATGTCAATTTATTTGGATCTGACAGCAAATCATTTGTACGTCCTCCTGCAATTGCTGAGTTTGATCCAAAATATACAAAAAAAAAAAAAAAAAAAAAAAAAAAAAAAAACGACAAACACGTTTTAGGTTTTATGATTCTATAGAGATGTTTTTCGACCTTTGGATTTGGTCTAATAGTTTGGATTCAGGCAACACTGAATACTGCTGGCTATATAGATATTCTCCACAATAAAATGCTTCCATTTACTGAGGATGAAATGTCGCTAAAATGGAAATTCATGCAGGATAATGATGCCAAGCATTCCGCTAGAAGCTTCAAAACGTAGTTTCTGCACAATGAGGAACCTGCAATGGAGTGGCCGTTCCAATCACCGGACTTTAATGCTATATTTCCCGTTGAATATTATCCACTAATAATAGAAGGTCTCATTGGTCACAATGATTCAAAATCCTGGAAAAGATCCCTGTAAAGTAGAATCGTATAAGCTCTTTAGCCTATTGTCGAATATATCAAAGCTATTTGAAAAGCTATTGATGAACAAGTTGAAACCGATAGTGATTCGTTTCGACTGTATTCCAACACATCTATTTGATTTTAGAGAAAAACATATCACCATAGAATAAACACACACACTTATGAATATTCTATCTAAGACAGGGGTTCTCACAAGGTCTTGTTTCGCGACCCACTTTTGTCATTGTGTTGGAAGCGCGACCCACTGCAACTTTGAATAGTTGAAACGTTATGATGGACATAAGGGCGCAAAAAATAGTTCTATATAAGCATGCATACTGATGAAAATTATTCTAATATACAGAAAAAAATATTTTCTAAAAAATTTTCAATTAAACTATTAATCAAAATTATATAGCCATTTAAAATATTTTTCTAATTAAAAACTAAAAATCAAAGTATTACTGCAAATTAAATTCAAATTATACACAGAATATTCTTCATATTTTATTTTATTTTGGAACTCAACCTATGAACAAAATTGTATATTCAATCATTATCATTTTAATTTATAATTGATTAACTTATTCATTGATACAATTAAAAAAAAAAAAATAAAATAAAAAATAAAATAAAAAAATATTGTCCAGAGAGTTCTTGATAGTTTACAAGTGGTGATTAAGGACTACATGTTTTCCACCTTATTTACCGCCCATTCGTCAAGAGTATAGGGTGCATTAACGAGGGGGTGATAATGTCCTCGCAAGCGAGTGCCTCGTACAAAGACGATGGATTTACTGAGCTTTCATCCATCATGTATGGCTCGGAACTCATATCAGCACCACCCGAAAGTGTCTTAGCTGAGTTAAGGAGCGTATAGCCCGGGTTTACACACAGCAATTTTTCTTGCAGCAATTCTGAGTTTATAGCAGAGAGTGGGAGGAGAAGAGAATACAAAGTCAGAATTGCGACAAGAAAAATTTCTGTGTGTGTCAACACATCTTGATCTTACAATGGGGGAATTTAGATCCTTGATTGCTGCAAGACTGCCTAAATATATATCAATGTTCGAAGCACAAAAATTAAGTTCCTGAATTCGTTTCGCTGCCACGTTAATGGTACATACTTCGGCCTGAATTACTGTACACGAATTGGATAATGTGATAAACATCGAAATGTCTGAGTCATCAAAGAATATCTCTCTTAGAAGCAGTATCTGTCTTAGAACCATAAGTGAATACTGAGATTGCATGGTTCAGAGTTAATATTTAAGACATCAGTTATATATTAAATTTGCCTTAAAATTCTCTATGAAATAAAAATTTGGTGCGACTTCTCAATGATAAGAATATCATTGAGAAGTCGTACCATTCTAGCATATTTTAACTATCTTGTTCCATGGTTAATATTCGATGGTAGGTAGTTTTCATTACATTGTTTCATTCGACAGCTCCACTTTCTCATTTGATCTTTGATTAAAAATAATCGAAGCACCGGTTTCTTCATCAATTTTTATGCAGATAGTGTTACTTGATTCTTAAAAGAATTCATTTAAAAAATCTTTATTTTTGTCTTCCATTTTAATAATCATTTCATTATTAAAAAATCGTTTGCCTTTATTAAACATTTTATTTACACATCTACGTAAAAAATTTCTATTTAAGAAGACTTTTCGGCATCTCTTCGCGACCCCCTACGAATGTCCTTACGGACCCCCATTTTAGAACCGTTGATCTATATTATTACATTTCAAAATACAGGTATTTTTGAACACAATTTGAAAAACGTTAGAGAGCGCATTTTCATCATTTATATATTTTAAATATGCCCTTTACATATGCTTTTGAAAATTTACATTAGAGCATTTTACATATTCTTTTAAAAAAATTGACATACTCTTTTAAAAAGGAGAAACTAAATAATTAAAGTCTAGATTTTTTTTAAATGTATAGTAGTATCCATTTAATTAAGTGAAAATTTTAAAGCATATTTTGGGGATATATTTTTATATCTATAAATGCATATAAATTCGCTTCTTACTTATAATTTATTTTAAATTGAAATAAATATTTCTCTTTAATTTAAAGTTTTCAAAATATATTTCTTTGAATACTTCTAACCAAAATAACCCATTTTAATACCCACACAATGAAACCATTATTCAACAGTATTTCAAAGATTTTGCTCTCTCTCTCTCCATAACCATTTAAATATACCATAATCTCCTTATACATACATATATAAATTCATACATTTGAATTTCCTGACTTTCCCTTAAGGTTTAATTTATCATCAGTGAATTAAAATCTATTAAATATTTTTAAAAATAAAAAAATTACAAAAACCATTTAAATTCAACATTTGTTATATTTACACATACATGTGTCAACAATAGCTATACACATATGTATATTTGTCTAGTAATTTAACTTAAAATAACATTTATTCTCATGAAAAAAAATAAATAAAATAAAAATACAAACGACAACAAAAATAAGTAGAAAACTAAACTATATAGAAAAAAAAATACTAACAAAATAAAATGAAACTAGTGAGAGAATGAAAAAAATATAGCAGTTAATCATTATACAAATACATTGACTCAATTTACAAGTTCTGGGCTAAATAAACAAAACCCCTACAGTAGTAATTTTAAGTCAAAAATCTTTACTAAACTGAAAAGTATTGGATTGAATTCCTAACAAAAATTTAACAAATTTCAGATTTATATTTAAGATTTCACATACTAATACTGACTATATTTTATATTACTAAGAGACTGTAAAGTATACTATTGAATTCTAATAACTAGCCAATAAAAACAGATATCAGAAGAATAAAGTGTCATTGCCACCTGGAGAATAGTACAGATACTTTTCATAGTAAAAAATCAAGTACATTTGTACATAAACGAAAAATCATCAACTCGTATAAATTTTACCAAATGTTTGCACATGTAGTTGTAAAACAAAAACACAACAATAACTATGATGAAAAATAAAACTGTTAAAATAATGTCAACCTGCAGGCTAAATACTTGTGTGTTGTGTCTGTCTGTTTGTATGTCGTTTAATAAAATAGTTACAAAAATTGAAAATTAAATCTTTTAGCTTAACAACAAAACAGCTGCAAAAACAGCAACAAAATGACATTAGTTTCAAATGAAAAACACATACACAAATAATGTGTTTAAATAGAAATAGCGACGGATACGGATATAACATGTATGGTCTAACAAAAACTAAATAAATTTAGAGAGAAAAAAATAACAGTTAAAAAGAACAACAACATGTAGAAAATGAACATGGTAATCAGTCAGTTTAATTAATTTTACTTATATACAACAGCTAGTGTGTTTATATGTAGCATAAATTTAGGAGCAAAAGATTTTAACATGCGAGTTATATAGACCGGAAACTAAATGTATATTATACATTTTATTTAAACATTTAGTAATACATTTAGTCAGGAAAATTTTTTACTCTTAACTAGACACTACTACAAATAAACATTTTAGCTGAATTTTGCAGACATGATACTGGAAAATTTTTTAGAGGTTTAACTCTTTTGTTGTTTGCTTTCGTTCATTCGTTGGTTTGTTTATTTTGTTTGTTACATTTTTTTTTTGTGTTCTAACAAAATGTCAGTCACATCAAAACATGATGATAGCAGGAAAATTTGACAGAGACATACCTATATATATAAACATTTATACATATTATTTGTCAGTTTGAAGACAAAGTGTTAACATCACATAAACACACTCACACATCATCACAAAAACATGAAAGAAAATTTGTCATTGTGTACTAATACTTGTTAGTAAATTATATTTCAAAATAAATATCATCGTTATGTGTACGTTTGAAGTTGTTAAAGTTAACGCGTTTAAGGTTGAAAGGTAAAGATAAAGATAAACTTTGTAAAAGATCAAAGGATTTTTTTTTGTTTATGATAATTTTCCTAGGAATTTGTTCACGCATAACTAAAATGTTCTTTAAGTACTTTTATCTATTGAAATTAAAATAAATAAGCTTAAATCATTAACTTTGTGTCATTAACTTATTTCAATTGAGTGGGTTTTTCTCTAGCCTAAAAGGCTTACGAGAATTAGAAAGTTAAATAGAGAATTTGTACAAAAAGTGTTGATTGTTAGTTAAAATGTTTAGAATGTTTTAACAATTTTTGGATTTTTTTCTTTTTTAAATTTTTAACAAAAAATTTTATTTAGTCTTTAGATTCGTAACTATAATTTTTTGTAATCAAATAATTTGATTTGCTGAAAAGAAAAGCTAGTATTTTCTTTAACTAATCAACACTCAAATTCTAATTGTTTCCTTTACATTTTCATACGAATATAACTAACTATGAAATAATCTTCAAGCCATAAAATTTAATAACTCACTTTTAACTTATAATCCTTATACTGCCACTAAAACTCGAAACAAAAAAATTCCCTTAAAAGTCAAACATTCAAGAGATATGAAAGAAAAAATTATTCCCTTCTTGACTCTAAGAAGAATAATTTATGATCATGAAGTAGGTGAATATTTTATAAACCACTATAACTCTTAGCTACTGAATATAACAATTTAAAAATGGACACAAAACTAAAGCAAGAAGACATGTTTAACAAATTATTTTCTATTTTCTTTAAGTTATAACTTTTTCTTTTCTCATGGAAAACCTTGCCACTACTCCTTTAAAATTTAACAAGTGAAAGCAATACACAAATTAACAAGTTTACTTTAGTTTTACGTGTACTTGAGTTTAGAGAAAAACAAAAAGAAAATGAAAATATCTAAGAAAGAAAAAACTGACAATTAACTTCACCACAGGTACAGCACATAAGTTACAGATTTACCTGTTAAATAAAAAGACAAGCCAGCTATGTCCTTTAACTAAACAACAAGTTTTTCTTCCTAGATATTCTGCTCTCATTTAAAGATAATAATGATGTTGGGCTGTTAAAGGATGTGTCAGTTGGTGATTGTGGTAGTATATTAATGAAACAAAATAATAATAAAAAAATATCATAGAGTTTATGGTCATTTGTTGTTGGTGGTTTATGTGGCTGCCTCTTAATGTGACCACCGTGCTGAGAGTAGTGGTTTTTTTATATACTTTTATTAAAAGTTTAAAAATATTGTTTCGGCAAGAAGGGTAATTTTTTTATAGTATATATTGTTTTAATTGTATGCCAAAGTCTACTACAAAATTTGTCAAGGTTGTTTTTTCATTTTGCTTTTCTTTGGTAGGATATGAAGTGTCTTTTGAAAATGTGACTTTTGTTAGTAACAGATACTTGTAATTAATTTTTATATATTTTTAAAGAATTTACATTCATAAGAATTATGTTGGTTGAAGCATAAAATTTAATAACAAAAAATTATAAATAGCAGCTTAGGCTATACGTTTTATTATAGATTAGTTTATATTTAAATAGTTTAATTTATAATTTTGGCATTAAATTAGTTGAAACTATTCTTCAGATTACAGTTTATAGAATTGTTTAGGCAACATTCAGGCTATAGCTTAGAGTATATTCAACTATAGTTTTGAATGCAATTTAGTTTTTAGTTAAGACTATAGTTAAGACTGATGTGTAGACTATACTTAAACTAGACTAGATTTTATACTATAATATAGACTATAGATTTACCAATAATTAAGACTATATTTTAGACTATAGTTTAGATTATGTTTTAGCAGTAGTTTGGACTATAGTGTTACCGATATTTTATCTTATAGCTTAGACTATATTTTAGTCTGTAGTTAAGACTTTATTCTAGTATATAGTTTAGACTGTATTTTAGAATATATTTTAGACTATAGTTTAAGCCATAGTTTAAACTATAATATAGACTACATAGTAGACTAGATTTTATACTATAATATAAAATTTGGTTTGGACAATAGTTTAGACTATATTTTAGATAATTGTTTAGATTATGTTTTAGACTACAATTTGGACTATAGTTTATACGATATTTTAGTCTAAAGTTTCGACTATAGTTTGGACTATATTTTAGAATATATCTTAAACTATAGTTTAGGCCATAGTTCATACTATAATATAGACTATAGTTTAGACCTAATTTTATATTACAATATACTATAGCTTGGATAATAGTTTGGACTTTTAGACTATAGTTTAGATTATGTTTTAGCGATATTTTAGAAGATATTTTAGTCTATAATTTCGACTATATTATTGAGTATATAGTTTAGACTATAGTTAAGACTTTATTTTAGTCTGTAGTTTAGATGAAAGTTTAGATTATAGTTTGGACTATATATAAGACTATTTATGCTATAGTTTATATTATTTGTTTAGATTATGTTTTAGACTATAGTTAATAGCTTTATACTACAGTTTAGACTATAATATAAACTTAAACCACACTTAAGATTATAAAAAATATGATGGCCCATTCTATTGCTTATAGTCATAGATTGTAGTTAAAAGTATACAAATATAGTAAATTTGTTATACTATTTTTGAAGTTATAACTGAGACTATGATTAAGGCTATAGTTGAATATAATTTTAACTATAGTTAAGACTGTAGTTTAGGCTAAAGTTAAGACTACGATATAACCAACAGTTTAAACTGCAGAATAAATTATAACTTATAGTTTAGATTTAAATAAAGTTTAGACTATGGATGGGACTATAATATTGACTACAATGTTGCCTAAAGTTGAAATTGTAAATAAATAAAAATATACTTTAAACTACAATTTTATCGCTGCTTTAGGTTATAGTTGATAATTCTGCTTTATTTTCGACTATAGTTTAGATTGTAATTTTATTATTTTTTTTCAATTTGGAAGTTTAAATTACAGTTTTTTCTATATTATTTTCTATATTACAATTGGTATAAACTGAATAAGTAAAATTAAAAAAATTTTCAAGTTTTTAATAATTAATAATTCAAAATATTTTTTACTATAGCTTAGACCATACTTTTGCCTATAAAATAAATTTTATACTACAGTTTAAATGTTTAAACTTGCGATGATAACTTTAGACTTTAATTTAGATAGTAAGTTTGAATAATGAACTATTATTATTGTGCTATAGGTTAGACTGCAGTTTAGCTAAAGTTAGAGCCATGAGTTTACCTTATGATTTGGGTTATAGTTTAAAGTGTAATTTAGAAACTAGTTTAAGCAATAAGTTTGACTACAATTTTGACTGCAGGTAGATAATAATAGCAACTATAGCAGAGACTATTGTTTCGACTCACGATGTCGAACGAAAAAATCGAGTCGATCATTTATATGGAAAACAACAAATAAATTAAAAATTTTGTTAATGTTTCCCATATATTTTGTCGAACGAATTTCTTGATCGACATCGTGTGACAGGTTGAAGTTGAATTGTAGTTTAGACTAAAATTCAGACTAGAGTTTAGACCTTAAAATTGCCTACAATTGACTAAATATAAGACTATTATAGAATATATGGTCGAATATTTAGTCAATAGCTAAGACCATATTTTAGACTATTTTGATTGTAATTTAAACTATAGTTTCGATTTAATATTATTTTTATAATTTAGACCGAAGTTAAGAATTTAATAAATACTACAGTTAAGGCTGTAGTTTATATTGTAATTTAGGCTATAATTTATAATATAGTTAAGACTCTAAAATGCTCTCTATTTTATATTTAAATACAAATTTATAAAATTATACAATAGTACAATCAATAGTTTATTTTACACACTTCAATAAAAACTGGACTTTAGACTATAAAGTACATAGTTTAGTATTTACACTTGGATATATTTAGCACTATTAGTGAAAATATAAACTAAAGCACAATCTATTTAATAAAGATAAAGTTTCTTTTCATATGATCAAAAAAATATTTATAATTCTATAATTTTTGATTAATAATTTCCCTTAAGTTCTTTTAATATTTCTGCTTTTTCTCAAGTCTTATATTTTTTTCATAAGACAAAAAAGTCAACAACTTGTTTATTTAATAAATATGTTTAAAATGCTAAAAAAAGAGGGTCATATTGTTTTATTTTTATTAGACCCTTTTTACAAATTTCATGGTTAACAAACACATTACAACAAATTAATATGACCCTAAAGCTCTGAACATTTCAATAATTAATTTCTGACCTTAAGTGTATATGAAAAATATGCTTAAAATGTAAAAAATAAAAAATATTAAAGGAATTTAGCAGCTAGTGTGGAAAAGCCTGTTTGTTATAATAGTTCCCAAAAGTGTATTTGAGAAAAGCAGAAAAAGCATTATTTAATGAAGAAACTTAGAAACACCTTTTTTTTAATATATATTGTTTTAATAACACTTAAAATTTTTGTATATATTTTTCAAAAAATACAGAATCCTTTAATATTAGAGCTTAAATTTATTAAGTTTTTCTTGCTGTCAGCGTCTATAAGTTCTTAGCTTAAAAATATGTTTAATAAAAAGATTGTGATGAGATTACTTTTTGGGCTAAAAAGACAACTTTGATTTTAATACAAAAACTTAAGACTTGATAACACTTTTTTTCTATTACTCACTTATGTATATATTTTTTTATTATATAAAGGATAACTTTTTCTTGAGTTTTTTTTTTATTTTCTCAAGTTTACCTTGGCTGTTTTTCCTCTTTCTTTTTTTTATATTTTAAACAAGAACAACAATATGATGATAAACAACAAACCAAAATGATTGATGATATTCATTTTGACTTTAGACTTGACAAGATACATATACAAGTGAAAAAAACAAACACTTACACAGGTATTTTAGAAGATGAAACATTTCTGTTGAGAAAAAGGTCCCAATAGGAATTTATTTTATATAAAATTTATTACTAAAGAAAATATTTAAATTTATTTTTTCTGCTGGTGTCTTATATTCTTTAAACTCTGTCTTGATTTAATCACATTCCGGCTCGAAGGACCATTAACAATTTCTCCAGTTGCCTGTTTTGGTGGATTTGAATTTCTGTTGAGAAAAAGGTCTTAATAGGAATATATTTTATAGGAAATTTAACACTAAGAAAATGCTCTTAAGCTCTGTTTTCATTGGTTCAAATACCGGCTCGAAGGACCATAAACAATTTTTCTAGTTGTATTTTTTTGATGGGTTTGAATGATTACTAAGCTTAAGAAATAATATATTTAACTTATCAAAACTCTACTAGGAATATTACAAAATATAAAATTTTCTCTTATGCTCCTTATTCCATAGAACATGGTTTTTACATTCTTGTTTTAAATTATTGACAAGATAAAATACACAATTTAAGTGTAGGGCAAAAACAATAATACATATAAAATAGTTTAGGAAACCGAAAAAGGTAGTAAGAAAAAAACAACAACAACAACAAAAATCCTGTTGAACATCAATAGCACTTAAATGCAGTCAAATTTTTTGTTATATGACTATGACGTTGTTAATAATGAAGATTTCCTCCTTCATAGTTTTTTTCTGATTTTTTTTTAAGGTTTAACACTAAAGTGGCTAATTTAAGTTTCAATTTATCACCCAATGTTTTTTTTATTATGTTTTTCTTTCGAACAGAGATTTTGTATTTTTCTTTATTTATTATACATATATTTTTTTGTGAGTGTAGCTAATGTTGTCTGGTTTTATTTATCAAATGGCTAAATAAAACTTTAGCACTTCGTTTGCATGTTGAAAAAATTTATCAATGTCTTGATTTTTGGCAAAAAGGAAAATGTCAGCAAAATAAATAAAAAGCAAAAGAAAAAGTGAAAAGGTTATAATGTTTTCAAGAGTAATTTTGTGGTTTGAAATATTTTGTTGTTAAATTTGAAGGACATAGAAAATTAAGTACTATAGTATAACTTGCAGGTGGATTATGGTTTTTATTTTTCGTTTCTTTTTCACGCTTCTTTTTTCTTTAAACTTTTGTCAAGTGACCACTTTATAATGATGATTTAGCACTTCTCTTTTTTATAGAAAAGCCAATGGGAAAAATTATTCAAGAGACAGTTGTAGCATCATTTTTATAGCAACATATTAAATATTGAAAAATTTATGGTTTTTGAAAATATATTAATAAAATCATTTTTATAATTATCATCATGACTTTTATTTAATATTTATTAACTACAAGTAAATAATATACTTTACAATCTATTAAAACACATTTTTTATAAATGAAAGTTATTTTTATTAGAAAATATAAATTTAAAATAGATAATAGATATTTTTATTCTCATATTTCCATGCGTAAGCATAGACATTAACAAATGTCGCTAAGAAATGAAATAAAAACGACAGAAAAAGTTATAGTCGGTCAAGTCCTATCATATGCTACCTTATACCAAAATTCAGATAGGGGCCAATTATGGACCTATACCTGTGTTTAGTGTAAAATAAAAATTCTAATACAGAAGATTTCTTTGGTGCTGAGATTCAGTTCAGTTTGTTTTTATAAAAAAATAACAACAATGAGATAATCTTTTGAATGAGAGAGTTGTATATATATGTGTAATATACAGTTAAATAAATAGACATGCTCTTTATTCAAATACATCCATGTGAGTTGTAGTATATTAGTAGAAATTTTAACCGCTAATGACTTCTTAAATACTAAACGGATTTTAACGAAATTTATATTCTGCACATCTATGAGAAAATATTTTTTTATTGAAATCGGTTGTTTAGAGTGGCCGTAAAAAAGATTACGAAAAATGTGTTTGTCTATTAATTATATAGATAGATAAAAATGTTTTTCGTGTCGAATATTATTACTAACATTTTTAGAGGATTTATGCACGTTTACGTGATTATCGAAAGAGGTTCATATGGGAGCAGACACGGATCCACGGGGAGGGAAAAAAATAAATTTCAACCACAACACCCCCACCTAAATAAAAATGCTTAATGGAAAAAATATACCAAAATATAAAATTTTGAACAGATAGTTGAGAAAATAATTATATATTATCCTCCTACAAAAGCTTGAGTTGGGTACGCGACTGTATGGGAGCTATGGTCAATTATGGGCTGATCACGAAATTTGGCACCCAGATTTCTGCTTATACAAAACTTATTTGAGTTAAACTTCATTTAAATATTTCCATTTTTAAGGTATTTGTGAGCATTAAGAGGAACATTTGTATGGGGCCTGATGAAATAATGGGCCGATCATGACCAAATTCAATAGTTCTTGTGCAAAAAAATAAATCATATGCATAAGGTTAGGTAAGGTTATAAGGGTCGCCCGCCATAGCGTGTGCACTCGGAGGCCATTAGGCCCATTGTGATGCCCTATTTATGAAGAAAGCTCCTCTCCATAAAAAAATAACTTTCCGTTGGTCTATACGAAAATGAACCCGTACACCTTACAAATTCAATCTGGTTTGAAAGTGGCATGTCATTGAGACAATCCAGATCATGGAAGAGTTATCTACCGAGGTGTCTCAGCCTACGACCTTTCAATGCTGGACATTCACATAACAAGTGCTGTACGGATTCATCTAAACAACTTCTACAAAAGCTATTCCCATATATTCCGACATGCGACCGATCATACAGTGCCCTGTGGTTATGCCTACTAAAAGTCTTATCGATGATCTATCAAGAGAAAGTAATGCTTTTATCATATGCATAAAATTTTATAAAATTATTTTTAAAATTTCGCCGTGCACTTTACGCACAAGCTTTACATGGAAAACCAGGCATTCAGCCAATCCAACGGTCGGACCTGTTTAAATCGATTTAGAAAGTGATTCTGAGTTGAACGGCATTCCTTAAAGTTGATGCCATGTGGGAATCGTCCATTGAGAAACGATTAATTCAAAATTCTTAAAATGCGTTGAACCGATATATTTAAATTTTTCAGTACATAAATTCAGAAAAAAAATGACCTAACTTTCTTTAAAAAAATCCATAACCTGAACAGAAACTTCAAAAACTGGTTTTGAAAACCGGGTTTTTTTTTAAACATTTCTCCGGCATTTATATACTCATTTTGTTGAATTTCAATAGCAAAAGTCTGGAAAGGTTTTCCTATCATTTGATGTATATATTATATATGTCAGTTAACGATGCTTTTTAGTAACTTCATTTCAACCGACATACGGATTGACATGGTCATATCGTCTACGTAAAATATGATGAAGGATCCAGAAAATATCAACTTTTTTTTTCTCTGTAACGAAAATTTTTTAGAAATTTCTAACGATATGGTAATGTTATTTACACCTGTAGGATATACAAAAAGCAGAGATTTAAATTCTATATTCTTCATAATTTTTGTCAATAATCTAAAACTTGTGTATTTGTTCATTAAAGTTCTATAAAACCCTACAAAAACTTATTTAATAAAATTCACATTTATTTTATACGCGTAAATAAAAATTATTATATTTTAATTTCCCTTTGTAGCAAATATAGAAATCCAATATTTTGAATTCAACTACATCTCCCTAATTGTCTCTAATACACAATGCCTTCAATTTGCAATGCATTAATACATTATATTTTGGGTACATCAAATCAATTCTGTACATATGATTTGATGTACACAAAATCTTATGTATGCATGATTGTGTATGGAAATATAAAACCTATCTATGTTCTACATTATCTACCAAATAAGCTTATTTGCGCGACAAACATAAAAGAAAAAAGCCCTTAAATACTCTTACATGTTCACGATTTTATATCCGTTTAAGCAGGAACTTGCATAAATGCATATGCATGTATACATGCATACAAATTTTACATGCTGTTTCAGCAAATCATCAAGCCGTTGTTGATTCCATTTCGTTTCATTTTTTTTCTGCGTTCTTCATTTTACCTTACAATCAAATTTTGAATCTTGTATGAATACATTTGTAGACAAAAAATTTCGTTTCTCAAATCACAAATGCAGCTAAGCGTAGTTTATCAATCGTTGACAATTCAAAGCATTATTGATTTTGTATTTACTCCTTTTTTTTTGACATATGCAAGTTTTGACTTATCATAATAAACAGCCAAGGATATGCATGTATTATATAAATGAAACAAAAAAAAATCTTTGATCAATTTAATTTTGACATTGACTATTGAAACTTATAGATATTTAGTATAGAAATAAATTTAAAGAAATATTTAAGTTAAATCCATGAAATAGTTTGTTTGGTGCAACATCTTTAATAATTTCCTTAAAAGCTTACTAATATCCTTTTCTCTACGGTATGTACTTATACATATATTCATCATTATTTAAATAGACATTTACATGCCCGCCATTATGTGGTTATGAATATGTAATTAAATTATCATTTAGTGTAACATTAATCATAGTAAAAACAACATACGACATTTACATATAAGTTGTAAATATACTATATACATACATGTTTAAATATGTCAGTCTAATAAATTAAGTAAAAATTTACAAATAATACAAAATAATAAAAGAAAATAACAACAACAACAACAACAAAAAGTCGTGTTTAATTATGCAAATAATTAAACATCAAATACAAATAATTATTATAATTTGATTGGTTGGTAAACTAATGGTTAGAAAACAGTTTATTATTTTAATTGAAAACATATTTTTTTTTCGTCTCTTTAATGGAGTTTTTAAAAATATTTACATAATTTAGAACGAAAAAAACGCATATGTTGTAAAATTTAAATATTAATGAAGTAGAAAATTATAAATAAAAAAATTTATTTTGCAAAAAAGTGTAGTATACATTTAGGTGTAGAAAAATTTTAATAAAATTATTTAGGATATCATTTGTTTTTTGAATGAAGGAACAGTTAAATAGTGACAATTAAAATTTATATGATTATTAGGTGTCGGATTTACACCCACTTATATATGAAAAATTATTAATTGAAATATGCTCTTGGAAATTCCCATTTATATAAGTGTAAACAGTTAAAAATTTTAGTGTATTTTATAACATATTTAGGGGATCATTTTTTAAGTATTTCAAGAAATTATAGCCTCTAATTATTTTATTTAACTCATATGAAAATAAACAAATTTTTTAAACAAGAAAAAATATTTATGTTAAATTTAATATATTTATTGTTTTAATATAAACCCCCTAAAATTGGTGTTAAAAAATTAAAAATTTAAGTTCTGTGAGATGCCGCCTAGAATTAACAAAACAACGTATTGCTTTTATTGGACCGAATGAGTTTAATATAAGGAATATACAATCTTTATCATTATTTAAACAGAACGTAAAAAATTATTTATTAGAAAATATAAAAACACTTCTAATGTAATTCAAATATAATTTTGTAAGAAAATGAACTTAGCAGATAGTTTTCTATGTGAAATGTTGCCTTCTGCCTCTACAAAGCCTTTAAGGCGCTGAGGCTTTAAAAAAATAATTTGTATAATATTTAGTAGTGAAAAATAAAAATAAAAAAATTCACTGAAATTTTCAATTATTTACACTTTTGCAAATGTTAATTCCTAAAAGTATATGTTAGTGGCTGAGTTTATACAGCATATGATTATTGTTTAATAATTCCTTAAACCATATGTACAAATCCGATCCCTAATGATAACTATTTTATGATTTGTTTTTTAGCACAAAAGTCTAAAGAAATTCTTAAACTATGTTATTGAGTTTCAATATGATTTTACCAAAGTTAAGTTTTCTCTGATTTTATACTTCTGAGCTTTATTTAATTAATGTAGAGAAGGCAAATAATAATGACACCTCATTACTAAAGAACTACTTTAATAAATAGTCTTCAATACCGAAAATCTGAAATTTTTTGCTGGTGAAATTTTTAAAAATTTATTTTTCATGTATTTCCAAGAATTTCAATTTCATATTTCTCGTAAAGTAAAAGGTTGATTTTTTTTTATTTTTTTAATTTTTTTTTTATTTATTTTCATTACATCATGTACTACTAAGATTAGTTTATAATATAATTTGTAATTATATTGTAATAAAATATAATGAAAAGAAAACAGAATAGGTCCAGGGGAAATACAATCCATCATACAAAGAAAATATTAAGTATCGAAGAAGATAAAAAATGTTGCAGAAAACTTTTTTAGGAATAAGTTTCTCAGCAAATACGAAAATTGTATAAGTAGGACCTGGGGAAACAGTACTTTTGTACTCCTAGCAAATATATATTGACCTATCTAAAGTACTGTTATAGTGAGAGCCCTTAAATTACCAGTTACTTGTTTATCATACTACACCGAAGAAATAAAATTAGTCGGATAGGACTAGAGATGTAGGTAGCCCCTTTTGGAAATAAATATTAATTTGGGCATAACTAAAGGACTCATTTAGTAAGGGTTTTAAATTAAACCAAACTTTAGATAGAGCGAATAGTTCGAGAGACAATAATGGTTGATATAGGGCCATAGTAAATTTTACTTATAGCTCACGACCATATTTTGGTATTCAATATATTTAAAAGTATATATTAGATCTTCATTGAATGTCACAACTACATTTTACACCTTCTGCTTTTAAAGCTCTCAAGCAGCTGAGCACAGACAAAAATTACAATTCATAAAATTTATTCATTTAATTAAAAATGGTTGAGCCTTAAAATCCTGGGATTCTAAATCAATGTTCGTCCTCTGGGAACCAACGGCCCCCTAGTGTCCTTAGACATTAATTTTTCTATTAATGCCTTTAGACATTAATTTTTTTATTAATGTCTAAGGACATTAATAGATAAATCCTGTTTCTCAATAAATTTGAAAATTTAAACATTTCGTAAAAATAATTTTCATATAAATATTTTATTAGGGCGTTCCACGGGGTAGTAAACTCATAAGGTAAATGTTAGTAATCACATCAAAAGGAGTAGTGAAGCGCACGTGAAAAATTTAAAATGTTCTTTTCTAAATCCCAGCATAAAAAGAACATCCATAGAAGTCAATGTGATCCAGAAGTAGTGCAAATTCAGATCATTTCCAATGAATTTAAGATAGGCTTGTCATAGGAAGATGTTCTCTTTTTTGATACCTATTCAGTGAATAGGAAGTTATATCCATGATGTTATGAAAAACAGATTCTTTGGGTTTTTCTCTTTATCTCTACAGGGAAGTTTAATTTAATTTATATGTAAACTTATCATTTTTTAGAATAAAATTAATTTATCCTAACAAATACTTGAAAAAAGTCTTTTGAATTTTAATTACATCTTTGGATGTTGTTTTTATTAATTTTAAAAACTTGAAAATATATATCATCTATTAATACTTTGGAAGTAGTGAAAATAAGCTTTCTTAAAAATGACTTCAGTTTATTTTAGCTGGGAATGGAAAATATTTTAAGAATGAATTAAGTGAAAATTAAAAAAAAAAAACATTTAGTAAAATCCTTCACACATATACATAAATTTAAATCAAAGATTCTCTTTTATAAAAGGGCAAAATAAAATTTATATTCATTAATTTAATGTCAATCAATCAATGTTCATTCCTTAAATTATTTTTACTGCATTTATTTAAAACATTCCTTGATTTAAATAACCAGATAAATTAATTATATATGAGATTCCTTCTCATAGCTTATTATTAATAAAAAGAAATTATCTTTAAATTTAATCACAAATTCATTTCATGTCCTTTTTTTATTTTATTCATATTTCATTCATTAATTCATTGTCTTGTAATTGGCTTATTCATAATAAAATATAAATAAAAAAAGCAAAAATTAAAAATAAAATAAATCTGTTTTTTTTTTTGCGCATTAAATTACGTATAAATTCTTTCAACCACAATTATATGATTAATGTCCTTTACACTAGACCATTACAACAATAGCAACAAAAAGGCGTCAAGAACGTAATATAAACTACATAGACGAAGCAGTTGTTTATACTTGTAGTAGTTGCTAGTAGTAAAAACAATATAAAACCACATATAATATACAACTGCTGTTGGCTTGTTTTTTTGTTTGTTTTGTATTTACAACAATTTACATTTTAACAAGTGTCATATTAATATCACACTTACAGACACAGAACGAAAGAGAGACATTTATATTTTCCATTACTGCATAAGGAGATATAAACTAAAAGTCCTCCTGGGGCTGTAGGCCTTGAAAAATATGTCATAAATTTAAATAAATCAAGTCAGTATTATACAATGCGGTTGGAATGAATTTAATTTAACACCTATAATGCACAATGGGGGGTAAAAAAATAATATTATTTTTACATACATATGTATGTAAGAATCTACTAGAACTAAATTCCGAAAATTTAAGCTTAAATGTTGCTATTTTCTAGGACAAATGTCTTTACACTATGGTATAATTTTAGATTAATTAATAGTTATATTTTTATAAACATACAAGTTTCAATTATAATTTAGTAAAATGTTACATTTTATTATATATTTTTCAGCAAAATATTTGTTTTACTAGACTTTTACTTGTATGTGTTACCAAATGTTTTTTAAAATTGTTAATTCCTGTTATATTTTTGTAGCTGTTTTTTTCAAAAAAAATATTTGAAAAAACTTTATAAACGTTGATGACATGTTAACAATTATACAAGAAACATAAAAATTATTAAAAAAAAAAAAAAAACTTAAAAAAATAATAATAAAAATCATAAAGCACTCTAGTATATCCGTCAGAAATTTACGAGTATGTATGTACAGTATAAACTTTTTATTTCATTTAAGGAACAAAAAAATACATTTCCTTTTTCCGTTGCAAAATATTTTGATGCACGTAAAATTTGTTTACATGTGTGTGAGAAACTGCATACGTATAGTAATAAACAATCAAGTAAGGAAAAATTTGAAGGGCCTTTTTTGAAGAAGCCTTTTGTTTTATTAAAAAAATACAATTTAATTTGAAACCAGTTTTTTCAGAATGTCACCCAAAGATTTTTTAAAAATTTATTTTTTTTAAAAGATTAACGTAAAAGAAAGTTATAATCGGAACATATCATACCTTTTATTAACATATCTCAGGTGAAATAATGGTCCAACCATAACCACTTTCAATAGATTTCGTCCTTAGTCTATGAGAAATCTGTGTGTCAAATTTTACTAAGATAAACTTAACCTTTAATTTGATTGCAAAGTTTACATTAACAGGCAGATGTACGATCAGATAGACAAACAGACGGACAGACTGACATCGTACAATCGAATGAAAACTAATTCTGAGATTCCAACATTGATATTAATTTAGGGGGTCTGATACCAACATTTTTCGGTGTTACAAACATCAGCACAAACGCATAATACCCTCCTTAGCTATGGTCTATTATTTCCTTCTTAATGAAAAAAATTCATAAACGAATTAATGCCACAAAAATTATTACATCATTTTCAAATAAATTGGCAATAACCGATATGTTCCTGTGACAAATGGTCCCCTTCTATGCTACTTAGGATTAAAATCAAGAAGTATTTCACAAGACTTGAACTTGGGTACAAATATTTACACTTGTTCTCTAAAAAAAACTTGTCAAGAAGTAAGGTAGAGGTCATTTATAGTTTCTAAAGAAAAATATATGGAAGGATTCATAGACAGAAGCAACAAGTCGAAATAAGTATGATTATGGTAAACAAATTACCCTGTTTTCTAAACAATATATATTTAACATATTTTTATTTGCTTACTTTAGAATAACTTGTTGAAGTGTTTATGAAGTGCTTAAAGCATTCAGAGCTTAAAATAAATAAAAAAGCTTTTTTGCATATGAAATATGCAAATTTTGTTAACAAGTTTCTACACTGGATCTCTAGAAAGCTTCTTAAAGGCAAAAAAAAATGATTGTGGCTCATATCATTTCTTCTCTAAAACAATTTCTAGAAAGTTTTATTGAAGGAGTAGCATCTAAAAAAGTAAATGTTTCGGTCGTATTATTCCATTAAAAGAATCTAGGCTTTACTCATAATTTAACTATAAATTATTTTTAATTTAATTTAACTATAAATTATTTCGTTTATTTTTGAATGACATGTATAAATAATTTTTATGTTATTTAGGAACTATAGTGAGTAAAACAAATCTTTCTTATCTTTCTTATCTGAAAAAAAATTTGAGTAGGCAATAAATGAAATCCAACATACAACTTATATAGAACAAGTTCTGAAAGTACTCCTAAAAGAGTTCGAAAGTAAACATCGAATAAAAAAAAATATTTGATAAGACACTGTCAGATGTTTTATTCGTGTACACAGGCCTTCTATATCACAATTTTCCTTCTCCTCATGCTAAAAACTATAAATGCAGTCATATGCCTTAGTATTCCATAAAAAAAAACTGACTTTTCACAATATAAGAGTTTACATATGTATGAGTAAATGAATAAGTGTAACGGTGTGCAATTTTTATGCATATGTTGATGTGGCTGCATCTGTCAAAAGTATCTCTGTATGTCTACAGTTAAAAGCAGTAAGTAGTAGTTGTTATTGTTTTCGTAGCCATGATAGTTTTTTTTTTACCACTCATAGAATATCATACTGACAGTAGCCGTTCATTGTAGTCGTCGTTGTTGTGTGTCATTTATAAAAAGTTGTCATCTGCATGCATGCATATATGCCAACAACCCACCAATCCAACCAGTTCTAGTGATAAAGTCAAATTTTTATACCACTTTAAGTGTTTTTTCTTCTTTTGTTTTTTTACTCGAACTCATTTTACACAGACAACAATAAAATTTTTTATGAAAATCATAAAAAAGAATAAAGCGAGAAAAACAAAAAATATTTTTTTGTCATTTAAATGCTGTTTTTTTTTTGTAATTTTTTTTTTTTTTTTTGAAATTGGTTGAAGTTTTATTTTGTTTGATAATTGTGTTCATGGTGAAAAATAAAAAATTCACATTGTCTGGCTGACTGATGATTTGGTGAGTGATGGGGAGATGAATACTAATGAAAAGAAATCGTAAAAAAGTAATAAGTAATAAATTGTTTTGGTAATTTGTTATAGATTTATATCGTTGTTAAAGGAAAAATTTAAATTTAAGAAAAAATTTAAAAATTAATAATATTAAAAAGAACATCTCTGTAAGTTAAGAAGAAATAGAAATAAATATTATTTTTCTTTCAAATCAACGAAACCTTACGAGAAATATTAAAATTATTTAATTTTCACTTCAGCCCGCCTAAAAGTAGGCAACATTTTTTGGGATTTAAATAGTTTAAAGCAAGGATCGGTACAAAGAAAGCATAAACAATTTGGCATGTTTTACTTTGTTCTATAACTGATTCAAAATTATATTTTATAACGCTATATGCTATGAATTATAATTTAAAATAAATTTATTTTTTTTTACATTTTTCACTATAAGATTTGTTGACTTATAGTTTCATATCTAGAATTTATATTTAATTATTAAATTATATATATGAAAATATTATTATTTCAAATATGATATATTAAAGAGAAGTACATGCAAAAGACAACTGACCTTAAAAGTAGGCAACAAATATTTAAATTTCAAATAATAAATGAACAAAGAAATTTCTCTCAAGGTAACAAAATTTTAATGAATCTTTCAAAATACTAACAAAAAGGAAATAAAGACACTTGTAAGATTGTTTTTTAACATTTTGGTAACACAATTTTAATGAATATTTTAATATATTAAAAGAGAAAATGTTAAGGCAAAGAAAGAGCATACTTTTAGGTGTTCTTATTTTAATTAAAATATTTTCTAAATATACAGCATAAGAAAATGTATAAAATATATTTGATATTTTATACATTTTTCTCAATATTTTTAATGAAATAAAAATTGTAGTAGAAGGCACCTATATTTTCCTGAAATAGAAATTATTATTTTTGCTTTTACCTCTCGTTTAATATGCCCATAATAAAGAAAAAAAGGAATACAATATGTGTATAAAAATAATACCTAAAATATAAAAAAGTTATTTTCTCTTTGGTTAAAAAAAAAAATGTTGTCTAATAAATATTTCGTTCCCTTTTCTGAGTTGCAAAACTAAATTATTTGTATTGCTGTACTCCATAAAAATAGTATTAAACAAAGAAATCCTTTAACATACCACAACAGCAGATTATTCTTTGAAATTCCAGACAACAGCAAAATATAAAGTGCACTTATACATACTATA
Organism: Phormia regina; assembly: GCA_001735545.1. NCBI lineage: Eukaryota > Metazoa > Arthropoda > Insecta > Diptera > Calliphoridae > Phormia > Phormia regina. The sequence goes on from MINK01009736.1 coordinate 22,441, forward strand.
GCATATTCCAAGAAGAGAAACTCAACATGTTAATGCATGTAGACATATTCTTTTTAAAAGAATTATATTTTGGGTTTTTTTTTTTTTTTTTTAGAAAAAAAAAAAAAAAAACTAAAAAAAATTGAAAATTTCTTTTAGATATATTGCAGCAGACGGATATTATTGCAGTAAAGTTTTATAAAGAAACAAAAAAAGAAAATGTGTTTAAAGAACAAAGAATATTTTAATAGTCTATCACTTCAAATATAAACAAATTTAAAAATTGATTTAACTTTTTGGAAGATAAAAGTATTAAGAAAAAAAGGTTGTTTGATTTGTTTTACTTAAAAAGAATAATTGGCTTTTTTTAAGAATTTATTTTAAGAAGAATTAGTTTTTATAAAAGATATAATTAGTTTTCAATAACTACTGTTAGTCAGTCTTTAGTTTTTTTATATAATTTGTTAGATTGAAATTTAAAAGAAAACTTCTTTTAATTATTTTGTTTTTACCTAAAAATATGCTTAACAATTTTTTAAACTAAAAGTTGTTAAAGCATAACTCTTAGCATAATAAATACAAATAACAAATAATTGCATACATTTAGGCTTATTTATTTTTTTATACTCTAGATATTTCTTTGCCAATGTCTTATAAAAGATAATTCATATTTTAAGAATGCAACGAATATAAATAATTTTAAAATTTATTCAATGAATATTTTTGTAATTATAAAATATTTTGTTAATATCTTATAATTTTCTTCGCTTTATAAAAAAATAAATTAAAATAACCCTTGTTTTCAAATTATAACTGACAATCAAAAATATAAAATTTGAAATATTATTTTATATAAAAATTCTTTGGTTTTATTTTTATCTTAGAATATGCTTTACATTTTTTAAACTAAACTCTTTTTAACCATAATTATGCAAAAATATATACATGAAATAATTGCATACATTTAGGCTTATAATTATTTTGTTAAAACTTTAGACATTCTAGACTTAAATAAGATAATAATACTAATAATACTTTATTACTTTAAATATAAACTAATTACTTCAAAATTGTTTAATTTTTTTTTTTTAAGACAAACATATTTTTATTAAAAAATTTTTAGTGAATATTATTTGATTAGCATTTTAAAAAATAATTGGCTTTATTTAAAAAAGAAACATAAAATTTATTATATATTATTAAATATAAGCATATTTTTCAATTAATTACTGACATTCAAAAAAAGTCGTTAAGTTTAAAATAAATTTTATTTAATAATTATCTGATTTTTACTTTTTGCCCAAAGATATGCTTTACAATTTTTAAGCAAAATTAAATCAATATGAAAATAATTCTCAAATTACTTTCTTAATATTAAATAAGAAAAAATTACTTATATAAACGAAATAAGTGGCTAGTTTTCAATTTATTACCAACAATTAGATATAATTCTTTTTATAAACTGTTAAGTTTAAAAAAAGAAAAAACTTTTTTAAGCATAACTATTGGCATCTTAAATAACAAGAAATAATTGCATATATTAAGGCTTATTAAAATTTGTTTGCTTAAATTCTAGACATTTCTTTGTCAACGTCTTATACAAGATAATAGGGAAAATGCTTACAAAGCCAATCATATAAAGGCCTGGCTATAAAGGAAATGTAATCAAACTATTATAAATCCTTTGATAATGCCTTTAAGCTAGGAAAAGTCTGATAAAGCACAAGAAAATGAAAGAAACTATATGCCAGACATTAAAAGGAATATCACAAAAAAAAAAAAAATAGTTTTTGTGTCTACTAACGATTTATTAATTACAAAAGAATAGCGAAAAATAAAAAGGAAATAAAAAATTGATTATTAAATTTAATTAGAAAAATTAAAAGTAATTAAATTCTATTAAAATAATTGAAAACTATTGGTAATGGTGAGAATAAAAATTATTTTATTTAAAAACGTACTTGCGAGGTTTTTATTTCAATTAACTTCATCCTAGAAATAAAAAAAAAACTTTCTTCGAATTTAAACTAATCAGAACATTATAAGTTTTTCCATTTATTTTTAAAATTTCTCTAAACTGATTTCTCTGCACTTAAATCCTAAAATTTTTAAATCTATATTAGTGTATCACAACCAATAAATCCATATACATTTTATTCATTTCATAATGAACATGTTTTGCATATTTTAAAGTTTTAACATAATTAAATACTAATTTAATCAGTACAGCCATAAAATTGGCTGAAAATACATTAAATTTGTCAAATATTTGCTACATTGTGCCTAAGTATAGTCATGTACAATCATGACGATGATGACTAAATTGAATATAATAAAATTATAATAAAAATAACAAATTTAGTTTTATTGTTATTTGCTTAACTTATTTTTTAATTATCCATAAAACATCCTTTTCAACAATTCTAATTCCCATACAAAGGCCATGACATACAATTGTTTCACAGAGAAAAAAAAATCCGTTTAATTATAAAACATTTGCAATTAAATCTATTTATTTCCGCGCTCTATTCTATTGTCACTGGTTATAGATTGTTGTTTTGACTAGAATGTTTGTATGTATTTGGTTTCCATTATAATTATAGTTTTTATTTTTAAATTTGATTTATTTATAACGAATAATTTATTTTAAATTTTGGGAAAATATTTATGAAATTAAGTTTGGAAAAAAAGAAATTAGAAAAATTTATATGCAATAGCAAATAACATTATTATAATGATGATTGAATTACGTTACAATAATAATAAAAATATATTTAAATTTCTGGAAAAATAAAACATAATTTAAAATATTTCATAAATTTAAGAAAACTTTTATTTGCTTATATTTACAAAAAAAAAAAAAATGAAAAAAAAAAAGAAATTCAGTTACATTTTTTTTCAAAATTTAAGTTTAGCTTTAAACTAACCTCAAAAGTAATGTAACACTTTTAAAATTATAATTTTACTTTTTATGTATTACAAATATAAAAGATTATGAAATATGACTAACATCAACTGCTAACTTTAAATATCTATTACATAAAGTTTATTTAAAATATAGTTAAAACTTTTATCATTTACACTAAAAGTATGCTATGCATTTTACTAAACAATAATATCGTTGAAAGTTATTCATATTTAAATTCATATGTGCTTAAGCAATACTAAACTTGTTGCAGTTGTGGTTTTATTATTAAAAAAAAAATTAAATATTTTAAGTCCTTTTAACGAATACTTTTTTATAAATATTTAAAATATCTGAATATGTTGCTTTACTTAATAAAACCTGAAAGTATGCTTTATCATTTTTTTTTTCGTTTTGTTATAATTTAAAACAATTGTTTAAAAATAAAACAAAGTTTTAACAATCTAATAAACCTTTTGTCAAATTGTTATTTTATAACTTATAAATAGAATTTATTTTATTTGTTTGAAGATGAAATTAAAAAAAAAAAATGTTTTGCAATTTTTGAGAAAATTTGTATCCTTTAAGGAATTTTTCCATCTGCTATTTAATCTGAAAATTATTTCAAAAATTCTGGCATTATTTAGATATGTTACTTTACACAAATAATGAAAAAAAAGTATTGTTAAGAATAAAAAAATAGTACAGGTAGTGGTCAATTGGTAACAATCCCTTCTCTATTCTATAGTCTAGTTAATATTAAGCCTTGAACACTAAACTCGCATTTGGTTAAGTCTAGATTCCAATAAATAAATAGTTTAATTTAGAGTATAGCCTGCTCTATAGCTTATTATAAATCTAAGTATAATTTCCCCTACATTGTCTCGTTTATAGTCTTTTCAATAACATATTTAATAGCCTATAATCTGCTCAATAACCTAGCCTTAAGTCTATTATATAACCTAGTCTATAGTCTATCTAAAGCCTAGTCTATAGTCTTTTCTGTATCCTAGTATAAAGTCTATTATATAGCCTAGTCTATAGTATATTCTATAGCCTTGTCTATAGTCTGTTCTATACCCTATAATATGTTCTATAGTCTAGTGTATAGTATATTCTATACCCTAGTCTATAGCATATTTTATATTCTAATCTATAGTCTATTCTATAACCTAATCTATAGTCTATTCCACAGCCTAGTCTATATTCCATTATATAGCCTAGTCTATAATCTATTCCATAACATTTTCTATAGCCTGATGTACAGTATATTTAGTAGCCTAGTTTATATCTTATTCTACAACTTAGTCTATTCTAAAGGCTAGTATATTATCTATTCTATAGTCTATAATCTATTCTATAACATATTCTAAAGCCTAGTCTATAGTTTATTTAGTAGCCTATTTTATAGGTTATTCTATAGCCTAGTCTATTCTAAAGCCTAGTATATTGTCTATTCTATAGCCTAGTCTATTATATAGCTCAGGAGTCAGGAGTGTATTCAACAGTCTAGTCTAAATCTATTCAATAGTTTATTCCATAGCCTTGTCTATAGTCAATTTCATAGCCTAGTTTTTAGTCAATTCTATATCCTTTTTATTATCAGCTATATAGCCAAGGATATAGTTTAATCTACTGCCAAGTAAATAGTTTATTCTACAGCCTAGAATTTTGTTTTTTCATTAGCCAAGTCCGTAGTTTATACCCTTGTCTATAGTTTATTCTGTAACCTAGTTTGTAGTCAATTATTTATCCTACTCTATTTTATACCCTAGTCTATCGTGATCAAATTAGGTCTACCCATTATATATCAAAATTTATCAGGCCTGTCACAGAAGAACATTCCGATCGAAAGAAAAGGAAATTTTTCGGAATGAAATCAATTTAAATTCTTAAATTAGAATTGACTTTTAGTTTCCACCCCAAATAATTTCTTTATTTCGTGTTTTTTTTTTAAATTCAAAATACGGAATGAATTCCACTTTCGATCGGAATAGATTACTGTGACAGACCTATATGATATAGTATCTAGTCTGGCTCTTGATTTAAATCTTAATTCTAGAGTCCACTTTATTATCTAGTCTGTAATCCACTTTCTAGTCTATTATCTAGTCCCTAGTTTAACCTATAGTCTTTTTTATACTCAATTCTATAATCTAGTCACAATAAAACTGACCACTTACGTTCCTTCCTTTTAACTCTATTGTTCAAATAACAACAACACCAACATCATATAAAAAATAAAGTTTTACAAAATATTGAACACAATATTAAACAATAAACTAAAGTAAAGTGAAAAAATAAAAATAAAAATCTTACAACAAATATTTACCATTTGTCAAATGTTGTTAAGAATGCTAAAGAATTTAATTTCAAAAGAATGGAAAAAATATATAAAAAAATTCCAGTTTTCATACATTTATTTGTAGTATTTATAGGACTTTTTTTCATAATACTTGACATTCAGACAATAAACGCATATACAAACAAATACACATGCATACATACGCATACCAAAAAGTAGTTATTTACACAAGTTTACGGGATTTTATTTTATTCTACTATAGAAGAGGTAAATTAAAAAAAGGGGAAAAATATATTTACACCAAACAACAATATACAATAGAATAATAACGAAAAGAGAGAGAATTTGAATTAAAATGAAACCTAAGGAAAAAAAAATAATAATGGAAAAAAAAGGAAATCTACGGAAGTCCTGTAAATGCAATATATTGTATTTGTTTAGTTGTTGTTTTAACCAAAAAGCTAACATAAGGTTTTTAAAATACAACAATATATAGTAATATATATTATCAGGAAAGAAAAACATACAAACGGAAAAGATTTTTAACAAATATTTGTTGAGCCCCTAAAAGTATACTAACATATGTATGTGGTCAAAATGTAAAAGAATGTAAAAGCCAATTGTATAGGTTACACACTTGACAATTCATATAGTGATGTGATTTACAAAGGCCAGAGGTTTAGTTTTATTTTTTAGGAAAAATGTGTTGCCTATATTTAGGTGGAGTTAATTTTTTTTTTTTTGTTTATATATGTATTTAAGGTGAAAGGTTATTTTTTTTAGTTTTAGCCTAAACAAACAAAAGGTATTGTTATTAGAATATGTTTAAGTGCTAAAGTGCTGTTTATCATATAGTTAATATCTATTGTATATCTTGAGGCAAGGAAGTTGTTCAAAAAACTAATATTTAACTAGAAATTGTGGTATAATTTAAAAAAATTCTGAAAAATGTCTATAAAATGTTTATTAAGGTATATAAAGTCCTTTTCATAAAATTCTTATGCCTTTAAATGTTTCTTAACCAATATCATATTATGTTTGTCAAAAATATTTCAAGCCAGACATTTTTAATGCAAAATTTTATTCGTTTATCTATTTTCCAATAACAATTGATATGCTAAATAAAAGACCATCACAAAAATACCAAAAGAAAACACAAATTCCATAGTCTAACTTTAGGCTAAACAATTTATTATTATTATTTTTTTTTTCTTCAGTTACTCAATTTGCTGCCTTTGCCAAACAATAACAACACATTACTATTACCTTAATAATTCCATTCATGTTTAACAATAACAATCTCAAAATGACATACACACAATTTCAATTTGTTTACATTAAACAATACTTTTTTTATATTTTATCTGAATTAAAAAAAGGGGGAAAAAAACTTAAGCACATTACTGACTCTCATACAACTAACTGCTGCTTTACTTATATGTCCTTATAGTGAGAATGAAAAAAAAAAAAAACTAAAGAATCTTTAAATAAGGAAAAGTTTGAAGATGAAAAGAGAATTGCAACAACAAATTGACAGGAATAGAACATGTTAAAGTGTTTTTCAAATTGACATTCATTTACACACAAAAAAAAAAAAAAAAATAGCAATTTACATTTCTTTATTCCTTATTCAAAGTTAAAATGACTACATGAGTGTAAGAGAAAAATGGAAAAAGTTTATAGACATTTGCATGTGTGTTATAAAAACATATGTATGTATGCATATAAATTTTGCATTAAAATTTAACTATTTACATAAAGACACCCTACAGAGATAGATATTTGCTAGAAATATGGAACATTGGTATGGAAATATTAACAATAATAGCAATCTAAAATAAACTACTATTATAGCACTTAATTTTCTTTAAATCATTTGCTATATTAGTTCATATTTTTAGCTTGGATTTTTTATAATAGGTATTAAAAAAATATTACAAAAAATGCTACAAAAAATATTTAAAATTATTAATTTGTTGTAGTAGCTCTATTAGTATTACTAATACTAAAATATAGTTGTAATACTAAGTAGTTTTCATATATGTTATTATTAGATAGTAAATATACTAGAAACAGTAGTATAAAGCATAAAACATATTCAATAGATTTATATGCATCTAAGTTGTTAGCTATAGCTAAGTTTTAATAATTGTATTAATAGCAAATGTAAATTTCAAATGCTAATAATATCAATTGCTACTTTTTGCTATATCCAACTCAGTATTATAAAATGATTTGTCATAAATGAAGATAGTGGAATTACGAATCCAAATGACTGGCTTTAGTAAAGGGAAATAGCAAAGCTAATGTCACGATTAATCTTAAAATTTAAATAATTTTAGTTATAGTAAGAAATTGTTTAAAAATTACAACAATCTTTGCAGTTTCTTTATTTTTTTTTTTTTATTTTATTTATCATTTATTTTAAAAATGATTTATTGTTAATGATAAATTTTTTAAGTTATAATAAAACAAATAGCAGTGACTAAGCTCTCAATTATAATATTTTTAGTAATAGCAAAAATTGCATTAAGATGCTAATAAACTAAGCTGCTACTTCACTATTAATGCTAAGAAAACGTTATATTCATAGAAACTCCAACAAGTTGCTTTTATTCTTTTTTCACAGCAGTATTCTTAGTATTATTTATCACTAATGAAAACAATTCATATATGCATCTGAGTTACTGGTTACAGTATAATAATATTTCTGATAATCTGTGAATTTTCATATTTTAGTAGTAGGAAAAATTGCTGTCCAATGCTAATAATATCATCTGCTATTTTATTAAATTTTTGCTATAGTCGAAGCAGTATTTTAAAAATAGCATATTTTCTACAACAAAAATATTCTGCAGTCTTACTATTTATATTACTTATAAGAAAACATGACATTTGTTGTTCGGTTTTCATATTTTTAAAAGTGGGAAAATTTACTTTCAAATGCAAATAATCTCAGCTGCTATTTTATTATTATTTTGCTATAGTCAAGCAGTATTTTTGAAAATTATTTTCATTAATGAAATTAAAAAATCAAAATAGCTTTAAATAATATTTATGCATTCCCTCTGTCTTATACTGAAAATAGCTAACAAAATAGCATATTTTCTACAACCAAAATATTCTGTAGTCTTACTATTTCTTTTTATTACTACTAGAAAAACGTGACACTATCACAATTGTTGTTTCTATGTATTGTAGTCATGTATGTATATGGAAAAAAAGGTTTCCAATAAAAATGTTAAAATGAAAACGAAAAAAAGTCATATGCATACTCTTATTCAAAAGTAAAGAAAAATTTTGTTGATGAAAAGTTTTTGTCACTTAAATAAAAGAAAAACTATATGAATCTTATAAGAGTTTTCTTTTTTTTTCCCCAACATTCTTACATATGTACATGATGATGAGTTTTAACTAATGACAAAGAATTGTTGTAGACTTTAGTAGATTACAGTAAGATACAATTTTTTGTTCTATTCATGATTCATTAAATTTAAAAAAGGATGTAAATCTTTTTTTTTTTTCCTTTTGCAGAGAAAAATTAAGTTAATATTGAAAAATTTTAAGCAGATTCTTGAAAGAATGTTATTCAATTAGTAAGTATTTTATTTTTAGATTTTAAATGAAAAATATTTTAAGCTTTATAAATTTAAATATTATTTAATAATTGTATAATGATACTAAAAAATTATTTTCTTTTGTTTCTTTACAGGTATGTTTGAGTTTATAATTGAAATTTTGATGATGATTTGCAAGTATTTGTAAGTATTTAAAAATTTAAAAGAACTTTACCATAAATAGAAAATTATAAATAGTTTTGAAATAACTTAATCACAGTTCATACACAGCAATTTTTGTTGTCGCAATTCGGAGTTTGTAAGAGGGAGAAGAGAAGGGTATTCTAAGCTTTTACATTCCCTTTACCTCTTTCGTCGACGAAGTCTGAATTGTGGATAGAAAAGTTATTATTTAATTATTTATTTATTATTATTACTTTGGCTCTTATAGTATGTTTCTGCATATTTTGGTCACAAGATCATATTTTTTGCTTATATTGTACTTAGAAGCATATTTTGCCATATTTTCTTAAGATATCATTAGAATAAATCATACTAATTTATATAATTTAGCAGAACATAGGGGTTCCAAAATGCCTTTTTAAATAATTATATAACTTGAGATCCCTTAAAGATATCTGAATAAAATTTTACATGGACGGAGCTAAGGTGTTTTAGAGTTCGTTAAGAAATTAATTATATTCCGTAAAATTTCTTCAGAATGGGTCAAAAAAATTAAAATATCGTGTTTAAATATTTTTTTAAGACCTCTACCACTTTTTTTTAGCACAAATTCCATTCTGGGTAAAACTCCTTCAAAAATTGATTTTCTTTATTAAAATTATCTCCCAGCAGTTGTAGCTCATTAAATATTATTGTTGTGTTTAAGCTACATACATATATATGTATATAGCCAATATATTTATTTATTTTTTTTTTTTTTTTT
>MINK01009744.1:0-17200 GCA_001735545.1 Phormia regina
ATTTAAGTTAAAAATCTGAAGAATACAGTTTTTATTCAATAATATCATTCACAAAAGCATACTTCTACTGAATTATTTTAATATTTAAAATAAATAAATATTAAAATAATTCAGAAATCATTGAATTTTTGTTAAATAAAATTTTCTGCAAATTTAGTGAGTATATTTGCGAACTTTTTGGGTAAAATAAGAAAAGGCTGTTGTTTTTATCAAAAATTTGCAAAAGAAAACATCAAACTATTTTAAATTCATATCCGAATGTTATTTTTTTAGCATAGGCATAGTATAATAACAAAATACTATGAGCATAGGTAACAAAAACAAAATAATTTTTATTAATTTTTATACAAAGTTTTTTTTTTTGTATTTTTTGCTTATTTGGCAATTTACTAATTTTATCCACAGAAATAATTTGGGCTGCTTCGTGCAAGAAGAAGAGCATTTTTCACTCAAAATCTCTCTCATTTCCCAATTTCGAGTACGGGAACACTTTCCGGTAAAGCACGGATCCAGCGCGCTCTCAATTTAGAATACAGGAAGGAGGCTAATATTTTACAAAATGTAACAAAAAATATTTTCTAAAGCTAATTCGTAAAAGATTTAAATAGAAGAAAACTTTAATTATTCAAAATATTTTTTTAAGCTTGAATTGTATAATTGGTAATGCATTCTTTAAGGAATTAAAGTTAAAGGTGTTTAAGTCTATGAATTAAATTGTCATGAATTCTCCAAGGAAATGCATGGGACAATAAATTTAATTCGACTTTGAAANNAATTCGACTTTGAAAAGTAAATTAAATTATTAAATCTTTAATTTATTTGTATGAAATATGTAAAATTCTTTAAATTGGAAGCCATACTTAAAAATGATTGCTTTCTTCTAATATTTTAAGTTTCCTGGGATTCCCGTTAAATCGAATTTTTCATTTCCGATTTCCGGGAAACAAAATATCACGGGAAATCCCAAACCCAATTCATAACATAAACTTGATTTAAAATCACGAATTATGTTTTAATAAAACCAAAAAAAATCAGCTGGGTCTTGTAAATACTCCTTGGATTTGAACGATGCTTGATTTATAAAAGTATATTTATACGCCAAATATGCCTATTGTGCATAAATATCCAGTATTATTCACAAACATTTTAATGTTACCGGATTTACAACTTATTCTTATAATTGATTTATGTATGTAAATCTGCGCTTACCCCAATTTATATTTAAGGAAACAGAAAAACTAACGGCCGTATTCAAAAAAATAATGAATGTTTGTTAAAGGTTTACTAACTTTTTGTATGTAAATTTCCATAAGAAAAACTTAGTAAACCTTAATCAAGCATACAGTATTATTTTTTAATACGACTCTAAGTACTTCTAAATTGTGTAAATAATTTTTCAAATAAACTTTGACAATTTTTTACGAGCTTGTTTATATATACAATTGAGCTTTGCGAGACATTTATTGAATTGTATAAGAACCCCTAGTAGATGATACAATAAATGCCTTGTTCTATGTCCCTAATATATATCCTCCCCTTAAATGAAAAAAAGTCAATTATTTTTTTAATAATTAATTTGAAAACTATTGTGATTTTATAAATCAATTGGGTTACATCTTAACATTAATTTGCCAGAAATTTGAGATTACAAACCAGAAATTTGAATTACAAGTCTAACATTTCAGGTAAGGACATTCGAACTGAAACTTAAATGAACACTAACATTAAAACTGAATAAAAATGTTTAAATATTCATATTTAATAAAATCCTTTATTATTATAATTTTTTTATTTAATACTTAAATCTATACATTTATTTTTGTATTCATTAAAAAAACCGCCAAAAAGATATTCATGTATAAATATTTCTTAACAAGTTTTTTATTTTTATAAATATGTTTACCAAAGAAAATAAAAAAAATAAAAACGAAAAAAAGTAAACAGAAAATTTCACTCTTCGTCACCGCTGCCCTTAGCTAAGTCGGAAAAGAAATCCGAAGTATTGGAAAATTTCGAAGATGGAAGATTATGACGTTTCTCTTTATAACTATTGTGTTTCTCATTATACTTAATATCGCCGAATTCTTCGAAATATTTAACATTCCAGAAACGCACATCATTGTTGTGCGACGAAGACGCAATCAATTCACCAGAATGGTTTATATCCATCGATTCGATGGGCATAGAGTGTTGACCCACCACACCTAGATTACGGAATGGTGCTATATGAACAGCACGTATAATACCTTCTTCGCCAGCCACGCAGGCAATGCGATCGGTAATAGGTATCATTTCCGACATAGGAGATTTGACTCCAGGAAACTTGTCACAATGATAGCCAAACTGGCCCCAATTAAAGGTATATAGGTTGCCCTTAGATGAGCCTACCACCAATTTCGAATCACCGCGATAGATGCCCATGCATGTTAACTCTTCTTCGTAGGGTTCCGACTGCACATATAGTTTACGGGCGGCAATATTGATGGTGGTTAAATAACCATCACCACTGGTTACTAGCAAAAGTTTACCAGCGTCATTGGTGCATAGTTGAGTGATATAGTCTTCGACTTCTTTTAAAGCAAAAATTTCATTTTTTGTTCTTAAATCCCAGAGTTTGACTGTGCCACCGTCATCACCTGTGGCAAAAATGTTTTCGTTTAAAACGTGCAATTTATTGATGGCTTCGTCATGAGCACTTTCATAGAATTTTTTCAACTTTTCAGTTTCCATATCAGTGACCATAATAGATTTGTCTTTGGAACAGGTCAATATATTGCGGCCATCTTCGGTAAATTCTACATCCCGACAGGCTTTAGCATGAACTTCAATATTTCTTAACAGAGTATTGCCTTCATTGGAATACTCATATAAAGCCACATCTCCGGTTATGGTAGCTAAAGCAATAATGTCACGTTCGGGGTGAAAACAAATGTCGGTAACAAAATCTTCTAGTTGTATCTCCGGCGGTGAGGATCTAGGTTTTTTAATAGCAGCTATAATTGCTTTTACGGTTTCATCGTCTTCTTCATTTTCGTCCAACTCTAAAACCGATCTAGCCCCTTCATTGTCGTTATCGGTAGAGCCGCTTCCACCGCCGCCGCCACCTTCATCGCTTTTGTTTGTTTTGTCTTTACTGGATGAGGCCTGCGAGCTATTGACTGTTGTTTTCGACTTTTGTTTTTCTTGAGTTTCTTTCTCATCTCCATTCATGGATTCATCTGAATCTGTGGCCATTTCGTCAAATTCAGAACTGTCATCACCATCAGTATCCTCGCTCCCTATATCATATTCTGCATCTGCTCCTTCTGGTTCCTCTTCAATGTCTTCATCACTCCAGGGTTCTACTAGACGTACATTGCCCATCATAATCTCATCATCCTCTTCCAGATCTGCATCGGCCAATTCATCAATATCGTCCGAATCAGAGGGTTCTTCAGGATTTTTAAAATGTTGACGCCTAATCGAAATAATTTTATAATGTATTTTATTTTTTATAGTATTTCATAACTTACATATGCATTTTCTAATTTGTTTATTTATAAATCTAATAATAATTTAGTAGAAACACGCTTTTATTCAACACACTCACAAAAAAAAACACATTCAATATGAATCAAAACAGAAAATGTGACAAGAAAGAGAATGAATGAAAAACTGTTTTTATATAAGAAATTCACAGGAAGTTGACAGCAAACAATTGAAAACGATAAAACAAAAACGTTTTATTTTTATTACTTTTCAAAACATTGATTAATAAATTGCAATTTTCCTCGTTTTTGTAGGGCAATAATTTGGGAAGACTTAGCAATTTGTATTGAAAATTAAATGAATTAAATTATTACTTTTTTCCAATATCAACTGTTCAGAAAAATTTATCGTTCTATAAAATCGACCAATTCAGAATTGAATAGCATTTCTCAATACATATTAAAATTTTGGGCATCCAATTTTTCATAACACAATTTTGTGGTATTTGTTAAAATATAATCAAATCTCTTTCTGAAATAAATTGACTTCGGTTACAAAAGTAAATTCTTTATTTACAAAAAAATAAATAAAAATAAAAATCTTCGATAAAACGCAAATTAAGAAAACAAACAAAAATTTTTATTTCAACAAAAACTTCCTTCACAGATCAACGTCTGCCAAAGGCGTTATAAAAAATATAATATATACTTCAGCCTCTGTTGGATCTACCATCATAAAATGCATCTCCAATAGGCCACTTAAATCAGTTTTTAATGCCACTTTTGTAGCTACACCTAATGCCTTTTGTGTCATACGTATGAGCGTGGTTTTATAACGGGCTTTTGTAGTCTCTCGGCAATTAAACAAAAGTATCATATCACTTGTTTTAGCCACCTCTATACTGGATTCGGATTGCATAACACCCAAGGTATCGATTTTGAAATGAGGTCTTCTAGGTGAGATTGTAATTTCTAATTCTTCAGCCGACTTATCAAATTCTTGAAATATACTTGCCAAGTCCGGACCACGTACAAAAAGCCTGTTTAGACTTGTACTTTCATCGTTCAAATTAAAATCCATAGGTTCTTCGTAGTGTGTTGTCTTAATGGAACATTCAGTACTTATGTCTTGCTCATCATTTGGTTCCAAAACTAAGACTAATGGCGCTTCCGGACCTTTGTAATACATTTTCATGCTGCAATCAATCCCCGCAAATATACTTAGACATTCTGCTAGAATATTCATATTAATACTAAACTTAACTATGCCATCTACATAGAATTCAGAAAAGCAGCGTGGCATTATGAAAAGGGATGCTTGTATACATTTGCCCTGTTCGACTACACATTTAAAACCGTCTTCACTAATCATAAAAGATCCATTCTCTCCAAAGCTTAATGCTTTAATGCCAGCCGTAAATGTTTTAATTTGATTGAGACTACCAACAAATTTAAAATTTGAATATTGAGACTGAGTCAACATCTTCCAATTACGCAAAATACCCTTCTCAAACAACTGTTTAGAATGTTGCATGAGACTTTAGTGGTCTCCGGCTTTTAGTTGGTTTCTGGGATTTCGGGTAGAAAAGAGTTTAATAATGGGACTAGATTGTGAGAGGGAACTTCTTTAAATTCTAAGCAAGAATGCTGCAAAGCAATTGCCAAACGAACCGCCAAAACGTGGTGACATGTGTATGATCCAGCAGCAGGAGAGTGACTGTTTAAAACTTTTTCTTTAAAATATTCACAAGTACAGTAATTCAAATGAACAATTAAGCGCACCAAACGGAGGTTGGATTTATGATCAAAAATGTCCGCAACTTCTATTGTTTTAGGATTACTCCTGTAAATAATTATAATCCGATTATCCAGTATATTCAAAGCGGCCGGTACCAGACGGTTGCCCAATAATTTGTGTAAATCCAAAAGTAAAATTTCTACTCAAATGTTAATAATTAAATTGATTAAGAATATTTTTATAACATTGAAATACCTTTATCTTTCACTTCATTTGGTGTACCTTTAGAATATCGTTCGAAAATTTGTTCCAAAAGCGAAATATATAAAACTGATGAAATTTGCGCTTTTTGCATAGTTCAAAAATAAAGCCCAAATTACAATTGCGTGTAGGCAGCAGTGTGTGCTGACACAATCAGCTGATATTTTAGAATGCTCTGTTTGTTATGGATATGATTACATTTGGTCGAAAACAGTTTGCTGCGACAGTACTGTTTTTTGTATTGTGTCGATATTGTTATTGTTCGTATAAAATAAAAAATTAATGAAAGAAAAGCTAATTGAATTGAATCAAATTTTAAAGGATAAAAAATGGTTAAATTTATCAAAAGAATTGAATATGCCCCGTAAATATATTATTTATAAACAAAGAAAATATCAAAATACAACTGTGTAAGCTGTTGTTACTTACGTTCCGTCTATACTAGCATTTTTCTTGTTCACACATGAACAAATCGTCGGCAAAGAAATGTATACTTTTTTTCCATTTTGTTTTGAGTGGGCACAACATTTGTAGAATAAATCACAATTTTTTTGTTTTATTATTTTTTATTATATTATATTATTTATTACTTTTTTGTAAACATTTTCATAAAAACGCTAGTGTTAATGTTAAATATTTTATGTTACGTGAATGCGACTAGTAATGTGAATGTAACTGAATTATCATCGTTATATACCTAAGTAAAAATTACTCTAGAGCGTAGTCAATAGCAGTGTGTGCTGACATCAAAAATAACTTCGGCAGAATAACGGGAAAATTTGGTATTTCCAACTTTATGTTAAGGTGTGTCGAAAACGAACATGAGAAATTTTAATTTAAATTAGTCTTATTTTTGTTTTATTTGTCTTTTAAAATAAAATTTGTGTTTCTTGAATAGGGCTAAATAAAGCAACACTGCAAACTGCTATTGACCAGACAATTCCATAACAAAGCGCCTCAACAAGTTATTTTATTATTATAATATGTAACAGAGTGTCAAATTCCCTTTTGTTTATATTACATTACATCTTTACCCCTTGTTTAATATAAAAAATAAACAAAATGGTAACTCTCAAATTTGACACTATCTGTTAGTGTTATCTCACATATTATGTCTATGTGTAGACGGTATGTAACAAACAGTGTATCAGATGTTTATGTCAGCACACACTGCTGCTGCCTACGCGTTAATGTAATTTGTGCTTTAATAATAAAAACAAAAGTACACAAAAAATTAGTCAATACATTTTCAATTTTCTTTAGAAAGTGTTTTAGATAGATTAAAAATAAAAGCTTGTGTCGTTGGAGGAGTTATTTAAAAATCAGACAAACTAAAGCTTAATATTAGCTTAATAGCTTCTTAAAAAATCAAAAAATTTAGTTTTTAAACTATATTCAATATGGATTTGGGAGAAACTGTAGAAGATGATCAAAAATTTGTTATCTATAAACATGAAGATTTGTTCAGCGAAAGTTTTCCTTTAATGAAGGAAATACGACGTATGGGCAAGTTATGTGATGTGACCTTAAAGGTAATTTGAATAAAAACATTTTGAAAAAAAAAGAACAAAAGAAAACATTTATCTTTCTAGGTTGAAGATCAAACATTTTCAGCCCATCGCATTGTTTTGGCTGCAACCATACCCTACTTTTATGCCATGTTCACCAATAACATGGCCGAGAGTCGCATTAAGGAGATAACGATGAAAGAAATTGAACCCACAGCTTTGGAGAGTTTGATCAACTTTGCCTACAGCGGTCAAGTACGCATTGATAATCAAAATGTCCAAAGTCTTATGATGGGTGCTTCATTCCTGCAATTACTTAAGGTACGTAATGCCTGTGCCGATTTCTTAATTTCACGCTTTCATCCACACAATGTACTGGGTATACGCCACTTTGCGGATTCTATGAGTTGTACGCATTTAATACGGGCCGCCGACAAATATATCGATTCAAATTTCACCAAAGTCTCCCAATCGGAAGAGTTTCTCAGTTTAGACTTTGAAGAACTGATTGAACTGATTAAGAGTGATTTTTTGAATGTTAAATCCGAAGAGGTTGTTTTTGAAGCCTGTATGAAATGGGTAAAGTTCTCAGAAGACAAACGTTCACCCATGTTTCCTCAAGTTTTAGCACAAGTACGTTTGCCTTTGTTATCGCCACAATTTTTGGCGGATCGTGTGGCCCGTGAAGAAATGATACGTTCTTCGCACCAGTGCCGTGATTTATTGGATGAGGCAAAAGATTTCCATTTGATGCCAGAACGCAGGGGTCTTTTACAAAGTTTTAGGTAAGTCTAATATTTTATTTTATGAGTTTCTTTTTCATATAAGATTTCATATCATTCCTTTTTAAAAAGAACTCGTCAAAGGGGTGAATTTATATCGGGTCAAATATATGCCGTAGGAGGTTTAGCCAGTAATGGTGAATCAGTTAGTACGGTTGAAATCTATGATCCTATTACACAAAAGTGGCGTATGGGTGAACAAATGTCTATGATGAGGTAAACTCAAACCAATAGAAAGTAGTCTTATTGAAATTCATAAAACCTTTTTTTGAGAAAAGATCTAGAGTAGGTGTGGCTGTTATGGATGGTAAACTTTATGCGTTTGGCGGCTTTAATGGCTCTGAACGTTTGTCTACTGTTGAAGTCTATGATCCCAAAAAGAATCTCTGGTCTCAGGGCAGTGCCATGAATTGTAAAAGAAGGTGTTTATAGAATGTTTTTCTTTTCTTTGTAATTTTTTAATAAACAATTTTTTAACAGTGCTGTAGGAGTGGCCGCTTTAAATGATTGCATTTATGTATGTGGTGGTTATGATGGTGTTACCTCTCTTAATACCGTGGAATGCTATTGTCCCAACACGGATATATGGAAAACGGTGTGTATTTAGAGATATAAATTACTAACATATTTTTAAACTTTTGCAATTTAGGTAGCCCCTATGATGAAATATCGTTCGGCTGGAGGTGTAGCGGCCTTAGATAGTTTTGTATATGCCTTAGGTGGTCATGATGGTCTTTCCATATTCGATTCAGTGGAGCGTTATGATCCTATCAATGATGTTTGGCATAAAATGAAACCCATGCTAAATCGTCGTTGTCGTCTAGGAGTGGCCGCACTAAATGGCAAACTTTATGCTTGTGGTGGCTACGACGGCAATTCATTTCTTCGTTCGGTGGAAGTTTACGATCCCATTACAGATTCTTGGTCATTGGTAACGCCAATGAATTGCAAACGCAGTCGTGTGGCTTTAGCGGCCAATATGGGCAAATTATGGGCTATTGGTGGTTATGATGGTGAAACAAATCTTTCTACCGTAGAGGTTTATGATCCAGAAACCGATATTTGGACATTTGTACCCTCAATGTGTGCTCATAGTGGAGGTGTCGGTGCTGGTGTTATACGTAATGAATAAAATGCTTTTTATGACTCTATGTCTTCAGGTTAGTTTTAATAAGTTACTATTATTTAGTTTTAATCTTGCTAACAAATATTCCCTCATTTTTTTAACTTATTTACTATTTAGACTTTATGAAAATCAAATATTTTAGTTTTTTTTTTTTTTAATAAAATTTTAAATTTATTTAAGAAAATTGCAAAGCAAATATTGTGGATAAATTTAAAATTTTATTTTATCCTCTCTTATTATATTTTTTTTTTACAATTTATAAATATGAGGTTCATAATATTCATTTATCGTGAAGTAGGATAAATTGTTTAATTTGAAATTCTAAATAATACCTTCTGTATTAAATTTACATTAAACATGAATTGTTTACCACTATTAATTGCATTTCACATATTTAAAAATTATCATTCCAAATTTGATCATATACATATGTATATTTCTTAAATTATTTATCTTAATTCAAGTTAATGTTTGATAAACACAAGGATAAAAATTCATATATTTTGACACAAATTAAAATTTAAGATTTCATTAGTTAATTTTTCCTCATAAAAAATATTAATCATAATAATAAAAAAAACATTTTTAGCATTTCCAAACACTGCCTTTTTTAAATTTATTTAAGTTTATTTGCATAAACTGTTGCATACAATCATGCCACAAAAAATTGTAGACAAACATTATAAAAAAAATTATCCATTTTGACAAACATACATATTTTATCATAAAAATTAAATGCAAGAATGTATGTATTTAAATAACTTACTTCTCTTATAAGTAGTTTTGTTTATGAAATATTTAATAAACGTTTTAACTCTTATTATATCCCTGAAATAAAAAGGGATAATGAAAATAAATATGAAATTTTATTTAATTTACAAAAATAATAAAATAACAAGTCACCGAAAACTTAAAAAAGTTTTTATTTAAGAAAAAGAACCAATATTTTAGAATGGATAAATTATAAAAATAACGAGATCTTGTACACCCTTCTCCATCTTACTGACAAATATAATTTTTGCCTTAAAGTATGCTTTCCTACTTTCACATTTGTAAATCTACATTACAATGCTTAATATACATGTTTCTGTGTAATTTTTATTAATATTTTTCTCTGATGAATTTTGAAATCGCTCGAAATTCATCACAATTTGAAAACGGTCGGTTTTAATCACATACCTGATTAAAATAAGGTTTAAAAAACGATAAATTTGATCAATAATATACATATTTAATTTTTAAAAATATTTTAAGCAACATTTAAAACACGAAATACTGTTGTTTTCAAATAATATTTCATATATTGTGTAATGGATTTAATTTGTACGTATGTTCACTATTTACAGAAATAATAAAATAAAATAAAAAACAATATAGTACATAAAAATAAAATTCAACTAATAAAATGCATAGATAAAAATTTAAGAAAAAAAATGTGTATATAAGTATAATACGCCTTTTATTGATGTCAATCATCACTAAAATTGAATATACCCATGGACCATATTAAGGGTGCATGGGTTTCAATTTCCACCACACTCAAAGCATAAGTATTTGATGTACTAACCATGCCACCAAATTTTAAGGTACTATTATCTAAAAATAATACTTGATTTTATAAATCGAAATAATTACAAGAGTAAAAAATTCAACTTACTTAAATTCCATTTTAAACCTTTGGTTGTTACATTGGTTACCTCTTCGCCTATGGGTATTAAAGCACACCATCTTTGGTTTTGCACCAAATCTAAGGGTATTGTTATGGAATGTTTGCCTGGCTTTAAAAGCCATGTCAATGAATTGCCGCTTAATAAATATATATTAAAAAAATCTTCTTCATATTTATATATGGTATTAATATTTGCCATTATCTGATCAAAACGTCCCGAAGTGTCATGGTAGACGATTATGTCTTTTAATTGCTTCTCCACTAAAATGTTCTTTAACAATTTAATAGCTTTTGTAAAATCGGTAGCACTTTGATCGGGTGTATGAATGTATTGTGTGGCTGGGCTATTGAAATAATTTTTTGTTTCTTCGGTTATCGAGTCAAAGTCACCGCTTATCAGATCCGGCGGTTTTAATTTATTTTCAATATTTTTATGTTTATTAAGAAACTGGCGCCAACGATTGCTGCCACCATCTACACAGCAACGGGTACTGGCTATATAATGATAATTAAAAGAACAACAACAAAAATAATATTAATTAATATGACTAATATATATATTTTTTTGAATTGTCGTTCGTTGGTGCATTTCTTACCATTTTGCCATAACTCTGTTACCACATGTTGTGGTATTCGTATTTCTCGATTAAGTACTAAACAAACATGACCATTGCCGACTTTATATGGTTGGTCTATTATTGTTGCCGGTTTCCACAGGTATATATTACTAAAGCCTCCATTGCTGCGTGCATCATTTGACATTATAGAATTCTTATATTTGCAATAATAATTTTTATTGCTACACCAAAAAAAGTTAATTGTTTTTGTACGCATAAATTTTGACGGCAGCACGAACATAGAGACAGCTGTTGAGGGATATATGTCACTTGACTACTGCGTTGCCAGATTAGTAAAAAATATCTAATTAAAATATTGTTGCTATGGTGGCATATGAAACACAATTATAACCACATCCGACAGACCAGAATGATAGGGTGTAAAAGAGGCTAACAACAGGCGACAAAAGTCGTTAAAGATGTTTAAGCAAGAACTATTCTTCTTTTTGTGATTCATTTCAAACTTGTTTAATAGGTTTTTTTTATAGAAATTTCGAATAATATGACATAAGTAAATCCTCTAAATCATTTAGGATTTTCTTATTTTTTTATCATCTTTTACCAGTGAAAATAGTTTTGATAGATTAGTTTGATATATACAGGCCTAGGAATAAAAAATATATAAAAAATTATTACCCATTTGAATAAAAAATTAATTAAACAAACAATATTTTGCATTAAATCTGATTTAACAAGAAATACAATTATAAAAGAAAAAATAAATAAAATATAACAAATTTTTTGTATAATTATGGAAAAAGCAGACCTTAAAAGTGAAAGATATGCTACAAAATAAATTGCCGTTATAAATGTTAAATGCACAGTATGCATCATGATATAGGTAAACATAGGTACATAATAGAAATAACAAGTTCCATTTCAAATATTTGAAAAGAAAAGGGTTAAATATAAAATATTCCCAAAAATTTTTAATTAAAAATGTGTATATTTTTTGCTTTAAATTTAAGCAATAACAAAAAATTTATTAAGCGCTAATCTAAAGCTACAATATGTAAAACATAAAATATATTCCAAATGTAATTTTCCTTAAATTAAATAAATTTATCGACTGTTTCCTTCCATTTCTGTTTGTCCATGCATGTTGCAATTGTGGAACTGAAGAAAAGTTTAATTTTAATTGAAATATTTTGAAAATAAGATATTTGAAGTCTTTGTCAATTAAAAAATAAAAACAAGATAATTTTATAAGTAATTTCTTTTTCATTATTTGAAAACAAACATGTCTTTTTCTTAAAATTTTCGAATTATATTCAGAAATTAAAAAAAATTATAAACTTAAAAAGTAATAAATGCACATTTTCTATTAAAAAAATTGTTAAACATTTCGAGTCTTTACTCCGTTTATTCTCCTTTATATATGGGCTTACGCTTTTCAGCAAAAGCTTGTAAACCTTCCAATCTATCCTTTGTCGGTATGACCTGAGCATAGCAAACTTCTTCAATGGAATAGCCGGTATTAAGATCAACTTGCATACCCTTATCAATAGCCAGCTTGGCCATGCGTACACCTACTGGACCATTTGGCAAGATTTCCTCAGCCAAGGCAACAGCTTTTTGGTAAGCAGCATCTTTGGTTTCATTTTGTGGCACCACATGATTAACTATACCCATTTCTTTAGCTTCTTTGCCATTGAAAACACGTGCTGTAAATATCAGTTCCTTAGCCAACGATGGCGACAATATTCTAGGCAAACGTTGGGTACCACCAGCGCCGGGAATAATAGCCAATTTTGTTTCTACCAAACCCATTTTAGTAGTATCGGCTGCTGTACGCATATCGCAAGCCAAAGCCATTTCCAAACCACCTCCCAAAGCGGCACCATCTAATGCTGCTATAACAGGCATGGGTAATTGTTCAATGCTAACCAATAGTTCACGTAAACTGGTGACGAATTCACTAACTTCTTCTTGTTTCATATTTTTACGTTCCTTTAAATCAGCGCCAGCACAGAAAATGCCCGGTGTCAAACTTCTCAAAATGACCACACGAGACGCATTATCACGTTTAAGATCCGACAGTATATCGGAAAAGGTTTCCACCAAACCACGACTAAAGGCATTTTTGGCTTCAGGACGATTTAGACCTAAAACTGTAATACCGGCTTGACTGCCCTCTAAACGCTGTACCACAACCTCATTGCCAGTTGCTTGAACAGAATATTGGCATTTTGATGTTAAGCTGGTGTTAATTGTTAAGTGGCGGAAGGTAGAGCGGGCAGTTTTTAATAAGTTGGAGGCGAAAATTGTCATATTTACAGCAGATAAAATGTGAAAATTGTTAAAAGAAAATAATTCTGCAAATGGTTACAAAACCATACGAGTGAGGAAAAAAACACCCAGCTGTTTAGTATTTCTTATCAAATATATTTGGTGTTGCCATATTTTACTTTTATAATATGTATCAGAGAGTGTCAAACTCGCACCCTGACTTTGTCTCCACAAATAAAATATTATTTCCTAACATACAATTACAATTACGGGTAGTCAGCATTATGGTACAACAATTTTACAAGGTATATGCATAAAGGCAACAAATACAACATAATAATATCCATTTTTTCAACATAAATGAGACAGAAATGTCAAACAAAAGAAAACAAGAAAAAAAGAAAATCGTAAACAACAATTGTTGGAATCCAAAAATAATAAAAAGAAATTGTAAGAAATTTATTTATTATAAATTTAAATAAATTAAATATTTCTTTATAGCACTTTTTTATTTACTAAGAGTACAATTTTCACTTAAATAAAATATTTACCTTTGTTTGTAAATTTGACATTTCAGTCTAACACCAAAAACAGAAGCAAAAAATAATCAGCTGAGCTTGTAATGACAGCATAGTATAATTATAAAGTATACTCGTAAGAACAGCTGTTGAACAATTTTTTCATTGACATACCTCGCGGTACTGTTAAATTGTTTTTGTATTCCCATATAAATTTTTTCGTGAGTATTTTACTCTTCCTCTCCTTTATTCTCTCATTTTCTGTTTATATCATTTTCGACATTGTGTGCAGTAGTTTTACACTAACAAAATACAATGAATTGTTATTTTTGTAGATATGAGATGAAAATTTTTAAAACAGCTTTATGCTCTGCCGACGTTTTTTTACTTGTGACAAAAACTCGCGTGTAAACTCTACGTTAACTTCAATTGTAATTAGTTTTTTATCTGAAACATCTGGCATCATTACTGAAAAATGGCAGCGTTAACAAATAAATAACTTTAGGTGGCACCATTTTTTGTTTTGACTAAAAAAATATTTTTGCGCGGATTTGTTTAATTCTGATCATATTAATTTAAAATAACTTAAAAATATCAATTACAAAAACTTGTTTCAAGATAGTTTTATAAGAAAAATTAAGAATTGTATCTGATATGTTTACAAAGCTTTAAAAAAATTCACAAAACTTTATATGCAAATGTACATTTTTTGATTTGTTTACAACTCGCGAAATTTTGAGAATAAAAAAACTCAGTGTTTTTGGTGAAAATTTATAGCCAAATGAACAGTTCGTAAATGATTAAGATTTATCTATAAATAAAAGGAAGAAACATGTCTAAGAAAATTACAGCATCACAAAAACTGGGAACAATGAAAACCAAGCAAATGTCTTTGAGTTCGTTTTTGGGATGTTCACAAAGTAAAAAAGGTAATTTTTAAATATTCATTTATTTTTTATTTATAAAGTTAAATTAAAATGTTTTGCTTAGATATTGTACTGCCAAAAAAACAGCCTATGAATCCAATTTATTTGGATTCTGATACAGACGAAGAAGTAGAAGATGATGATAAAAATTCGAAAACAGTGCAGAAAGCCAAAGAGACGCCCGTCATAAAAGACCATAAAACTAATGCTATAATAAAGAAATATTTATATGAAGATGTTACCAAATCACCCTTGGCTCCTGCAAAAATTAAAATTAATGCTAATTCCGATATAAAAAAGGATAAACCTACCACCTCTGCAGCTTCTCTAAAAACACCCACTAAAATAAATTTTGATGATATAGAAAATAACTATCAATTGTCTATGAAGTCTTTGAATGAAAGTATTGAGAAAATGGCCAAAGATCGCAGTAAATTTACTTTAACGCCGGTTAAATCATCTTCCTCGTCATCTCCAGCAGCCTCCACTAAATCTTTTAAAACATTAGAGTTATCGCCCAAACAACAAAAGGAGGATAGCATCTTAAATGACAGTTTTGATGATTTAGTAAATCAAACAAATAAATTTAAAAGTTATACCATATCTAGTAACAGAACTGAAGTTGATTGTGTGAACAACAAAAGTGATAATAATAATATTAAGTTTGGGAGTTTAATAGGCGCCGATGAAAGTTCAAAAGAAACTAAAATTTTAGATGATAAACAAGAAGATAATTTAAACACGAAAACTGCGGCATTTGCAAAAGACAATAACAGTTGTACGATAAGAAGTGAAAAGTCCAATATAAATATAGTTTTTGAACATGGACTGAATGATTATTTGTGTAACTTAATACAAAGTCATCATTTTAAAACGGGAGTTAATGAGGTAAGTAAAGAAAAAGAGTTTAAGCCGAATTAAATGCAATGTTTTCAAATTCTATAATCTAATTTTAAAGGATAACATTCATATGCTCAAGTCTAGCCTTAATTTTTTTAAATCCACATATTGTGAATTAATGGAAAAATATTGCAACATTATTGATCAAATACCAGCGGATTATTTTAGTGCCATAGAAGGATTTGAAGCGGGTACATTTCTGAAATTGAAAATAATACGTCAAAAATTCAAAGCTAAAACAAAACTATTGAACACTACTCTCGAGAAACTAGAGCAGAAACAACAAAATTTTAATATAGATGATATAGAAACGGAAGATGAATTGGATAACAAACCACAACGGCAAACTAAAATCGAAGAAAAACCCAAAAAACCCATTATACAGTTAACACCCGAACCTGATTTTGATATTGATGACATGGAAGAAGAGGAAAGACAAATGAAGGCCGAACAGAATGAAATGAATATGATACAAAAAACTTTCACAAATGCAACCACAAACTATTGTAATGGGGCACCAGAGGATGAAGATGATTTGGTCGAATTAAAACCGACAACATCGACGGGTACTAAGGAAAAACTATCTACCATAAATAATATAGATAAAATGTCGGAATTAACACGTTTTCGGGAAGAATTGGTACATGATCTTTGTGAGGATGTTGGTGATGACGATGACAGTGTACCTTTAGAAGATGCTGAACAAACATATTTAAAAGAAACCATATGTTTGGATGATTATGATGACGATAACAAATATGATTATAGCTCAAAGTCAAGAGCTATTGGTGTAGAAGCTGACATTGAAGAAGATGACTGTGAGTTGGATGAATTATTAAATGATATTAAAGAACAAGACAATGAGTTAAAAGGTCGCCAATCAATCTTTAATGGTTATGCCTATGCAGATTTTGAACAAGAAAAAAAATCCATAAATGAACAACCAACAACACAACGTATTACATTTCCGGTAGAATCAAATCAAAGAGTTAAAACACCTGAACTTGATGAAGATGGTTTTCCGGTAAGTAATTGTTGAAAAAATGGTATTAAAATTTTAAATTTAATAATTTTTTATTAAAAATTTATTCTTTTTCGAATAATACTTTTTAAAATTGTTAGCATTTTCAAACATAAACATTTTTGTAGGATATTTTTCTCAAAATATTTACTTACACATTTTTAAACAAAATTTGTTTTCATTAAGTTCCGGAATTTTTAAATTAAATAATTAATAAAATATTTAACGTTAGGTTCGATTATGTGTATGCACACATAATGTTCTTGAAACTTAAAAAATTTGACGGTATTTTAGTCTATTCAAAGCAACATGTTCTGTAATCGATAATCCAAGATGGAACTTACTTAAGTTTATAATCAGTTTATATACCGTCGTAATCAGAATATTTTATAAGAATGTTAATTTTCATAATTTTAGAAAAGAAAATATATCAGATCA
>MINK01009762.1:0-10569 GCA_001735545.1 Phormia regina
AAACAAAATCAGGTCCGATAAACAAATTTTGTACGCATAGTTAGAGCGCGGATATAAATTTGGATACCAAAAATGCGTGGTCCGCTCACTTTACTGGCCATCTCCCACATAAGGTAAAACATCGATAAAATTCTGTACAAATAGTTCAAGGACCAACGAAAACTCGAAAGCAAAAAACGGGCTTGATGCAAAACTTGATGGAGGATATATAGATTCGGTAGAACCGAATATAACATTCGCACTTGTTAATACTTTATATGTTTTAAGGAAATAAACCTATCACGTATATTTGCAAATAATAATGTAGCAAAAGTAAAAAAAAAATAATTTTTATTGAAAAAAAGTTGAATTGTTGAGAAAACGACTTTCTTGTTACCATAATAAAAAGCCAATATATAACATTTCCAAATTTGGAAAGTACTTATAATTCTGGTGAAAAACACATTACCTTTATATAACAATGCCTACGAATTCATGGTTACATATTACTAAAATACTTAGGGACTTAATTCAAACAAACACATCAGTAGTTAATCAAGTAATACAAAATTATAAAAATAAAATGAAACAAACGAAATTCGAACCAACTAAGATTTAAACCTTGGCGCATGGTACATTTTCAATAGTTTCAATTCAAACATTTTTTTTAAATATGGGTTTAGATTGGTTTTGAACCGACAATCTTCAGAGTCACTCTAGCGAACAAAATAAGTTATTCTACTATCCAAAGAATTGAGAAAAAGTAATGACAATTTATTACCGCGTAAGGAGTCTAGTAAGTAGTTAACATTACCCATAGACAACAAATTTTTGATGGCGCTTTATGGTAAATAAGTATGATTGATGATAAATCTACTTAGCTTCACATTTAGATTTCAAACATTAAACATTTTTTATTACAATCATAGTTATATACACATAATACATTTTTAGTTTTAAATATTACGTACGTAAGATTTTTTATCCCTCGATGACTTAAAAAAATTATTATCGATCAATGTCTGGTATAATCACTTTTAATTTAAAAAACAAAAAACAAAAAAAGAAATAAAACATATTTGTTTTGAAAAATAATTTCTTATTTGTAGTAATTTTAAATTTTTTTATAAAACATTCGCAAAATAAATATATACTTTTAAGTTTCAGCTAACAATATACAATGTATGTAAGTATATTCGAATTTTCACCTAAGATCATATTCGTATGTAAGAAAAATATAAAATATTTAATTGTTTATAATATCGATTATACTATAAATTATATATATTTTTTCTAGTCATTTATGTAATACTTTAATCGATCGATATAAGACTAATAAAAAAAAAACTATTTTTAGAAACTTTATAAGGATTACATTATATGTATATTTATGTAAAACTATTTTATTATTTCAAATTTATTTAAAAAAAAAAGTTTTGCTTACTTTTAGTATGGCAATGAAATAGTTCAATACAAATAATAATTGAAATATGAAAAAAAGTCAAAGTTAAATATAAAATAATTTTAAATATTTTATTTATTAATGAATTCTGTTATTAATTCGGCCATGTTCTGTATTTCAAAGTGATTTAAAATCGAAAGTGAAAATGAAGTCAATATACGGTTTTTACTGTGTTCCGTAAATCAAATGAAATCATATCCGATTTCATTTTAATTTTGTTTCACTAAATTTGTATAAAAACAAAATAAAAAAAAAACAAAAGAAGAAAATAAGTTTCTTGATCTAATAGGAAAATCGCTATTTCCATTACAATGTCGGGAATTCTTTAATAAAATGAAAATTTATTATGTTAGGTTAGAAAGGGTGGCGTATTCATGCACCAATAGGCCAAACGGCCCATTGTGATCCATTTATGAAAGAATGAGAGTACGATATAAATATAAAAGAGATAGAAAAAAGAAAAAGTGCAACCTATACCAATCAATTATTATTGTTCTTAAGCCATTTTATTCCCATTTCAAACCCTATGAGGTTAACAAGTCCTTTGCAATTAACCTCACCTAGTTCATGTAGTGTGTTGATTCCAAACCATTTCATCCTATTACCTGATGTGCCAATGTCCCACTTATTCATCATATTCCCTATTAAGAAATGACCCATAACCATACCTACTTTGACTCTAAGAATCTGCCAGTTTTAAGCTAGACCATAATGCTCTAGAGTCCACTCCCTTATGACCCTAAAGAATGGCCCAATTGGAATCTTAACAAATGAGTCTATAAAAGACCTATCTGGCTCCGAGCCACTGCGAGCTAGCTCATTGGCTATTTCGTTGCTAAGAATGTCTCAATGACCAGCAACCCAACAGAGCGTGATCATATAGGAATTCATTAACTTTCTCAATTCCCTGCTGCACTCAAGTACTAATCTGCACCTAACAAGATTCAGAGCCCATAACGCTGCCTGACTATCAACATAGATAGTAATCTCAGACCCTCGTTCAACATTCCCTTCAATCAAGCCTAGAGCCTTAGAAATGCCAAGAATCTCCGCCTGAAAGACACTACAACTGTTAGACAATATGTAGGATCATCTGTTAGTTACAATGTTTTTTTTTTTTTAATTTCAATTAATTTCCAGCGATTTGGGTACATATATTTGCGCCAAACGCTTGTGTGGATGTTTCTTTCAATAGTTGTGAGCAAATCACGTGTCCTAGGGATGACTTTGGTATTTTGCGACAAATTAATGACTATATGCTCCCCTCCAAGGCATTTGCTTACATTTTTTGCATTTTCCTCCCTAGAACTTAATTATTTAACCTGTCATGACCTTACGGAATAAGTAACAAATAAGTTATTTTTAAGCATAAATTATCATATAAAATTTTTCAAAAATCTGTTTCCCACCTTAATGAATCATCATACTAAGTAAATATTTAAATAGTACTTTTACACAGTTTATTCACTTTAATTTGAAAATATATTAAATATGGTCGGTCGGTTACTACACGTAGCCGCAATAGAGCAGTTCTCTTTATAAAAATTCAACTAATATAATTGTAATCAGTTTATAACTGACCATAACTTCAGCATAAGATCTTACAACCTAATATAACTTTAACATGTTTGTATCAACATACTATATGACATACAGAATACAGTGACGACATAAATATATGTATCATATGGAGGGCTTAAACAACAATAACTTTCTTAATTCTTTTAACTTATTGTTTACGATCTGAAATCGTATAAAATAATAAAAACGTCATGAAACAAAATGAAATCGAATGAAACCATACTTTCGAAATTGATAGAAGAAATTCAGTGAAAATTTTAATTTTCACATGAAAGTGAAATGTAGAACATAGCCGATAATTTTATTTTCAAAAATTTAACATAATTAATTGAAAACTTAAAAAACCATAGCTTATAAATTGTATTCATTAATTCATTATACACAAAATCAGTTGTAATAAATTGCATGTAATTGTTATCATTCATATGGAATATAAATAATGTTTGGATTTATTAACTAAAAAAAAATCTACATTATTAAAACAAAACCACTCACCGATTTATTATTTTTTAGTTAAAAAAAATCTAATTAAGAAAATCTAAGTGTCTATTATGAGTAAAATAAATAAAAATTTTTAATTAATGCTCAATAAAATCAAAACGCAATTTAAGGAATTATAATATGAAATAAATCAAAATTTAATCTTAAAGCCCAAATTAAACTAGAAATCAAAAAAGTTTGTTAACATTATGTTCATGTTATTAAGTATTATAACTCGCATTAGTACTTAAATTTGAAAAAGAAAAAGAAATTAAAGTTTTATTTTTTAATAAAACAAAACTAAAATATAAAAAATAATTATAATTTTAATATTTTTTGTATGTATTATTAAAAAAAGAATTAATTTAATAAACATATGACAAATAATATTTTTGTTTATAAATTGTTTTCTTTATAAAAAAAAACTGTTAAAAAAAACATGTCCAAAATGGGTCAACATTTTACTTTGGTTCAAATATCTCTAAAAGTGAAAAAGATATCTCATGTTAGTTAATTTTTTTTTTAAAGAATTATAAGGACCGAGGTGACCAAATTTGGAGGTCCACCTCTCGTTCCCCAGACTCGCTACGTACCTGTACTCCAAATCAATTGCCATACACCTCGGGATTGGCTATGTGAAATTTCATTTAAATACATCCAGCAGTTCTAAAGTTACAGAATTATTTTCAAAAAAATTCCGTTTTGGGACCACTGTGTGTTGTTAATTATTACAATTAAATATGTCCATTATTTTAGTCTGCATCACTATCTGGGTTTGAATTTCTTATATGATGATCGATTTTTTAAATGGACTTAAATATTTTTTATATATATACAATAAATTATTATTGATAGTATTTATATATAAAATAACAAAATAAAGATAAAGATAAAAAGTTTTTAAATAGCACAAGTTTAAGTTACTGTTTATTATTATTTTTTATCTCCAACTGCGTTCATTTTTATTCCTGTAATATATAGTTTGCTCTGACAAAAGTGATTTTCTTTAATTTTTAAGATGCGCATATTCATCTATTAAATCATCTAGTTTATCATTATAATTATTCCTTTTTCGAATTTTCCATATCATTCGAGAGAAGGAAATGATTTTTGAGGTTCTACATGGTTTCGATAATAACTTCATTTACGTTCTGAACTGATCTCTACAAAATATCAACAGCATCATTTGGGCGGAATGATATATCTTCATTAATTTTTGTTTCATTTAACAAAATGTCAAAGTTTGTTTCCAAATCATCGAATGTTTGAGATGGTCCTTATTTTTCTTACTTTTTACACACATTTAAACGTATCTCCTTATCACCATCCCCTCTATCTTCCAAAACACATGTTAACTGTTCTATTATGGATAACAATAGTTCCTCATCAGACGACAAAATGTTTATCGTAGCAGTTCCACCACCAGTCTTACAAACTACCTTTGCTTGTTTCCTATTTCTTTTCGAAGATTTTTAATAAGGTTATCATATTTTGATCGCAAACAAGATGCATCACTAGTAGATCTTCCACTACCTGACCTACATAAAACTTTTCTGCTAATTTTATTCACGCGTCTGATTTTGGTTCCTAACTGAATCGGTCTTTTTTTTTTTGTTTTTAAATTAACATACCATATTTAATAATGTTGTCTTTTCCCCTTCAGTGAAATTTGCACTTCTTTTATTATCTTTTTTCATTAATTTTTTAATAAATTTAAATTCTATTTTTTTAAATTCATTGAAATGTGCGATCGAAAAATCATAACACATGTTTTTCCTCATAAGTTTTTCCGAAACAATATTTAATTTTTGTTGGTCTATTTATCTTTGAAAAATTTGTCAGTTATTACTTTGATGATTTGTTGAGAGTTTGAACAAAATCATGATTTCAAAAAAAACAAATTTGTAGGTCCAAATAATTGGCCAAAGATTTAAAGTTATAAGAACAGCTCATGAAAAAATACGTTAATTGTTTTGAAGTGGTACTTTTATTAATGACTTTAATGTTCAAGTTCTAAACATTCAAAAGTTAATTATTTCCTGTTGGTTTTTAAGGAAATATCTAATCATTTCCAGAATTATTCTAATTAAAGGTTTTATTGTGTTCCGGTCACTTTTTTCTAGAATAAGATCACTTATTTTTTTTTAAACTCGATTTCTTTTCATGCTGTGCGTACGTACGTACTTTAAATTACTTTTTACTTTAGCATTATATCTTTTAATTTTACGGAGTTACGGGCAATTTGATGGACTGGCCATTTTTCTTTGTTACCACACCATTGTTTTGTTGTTGTTGTATTGAGTAGAAGTAGGAAAAGGCCAAAAGGTTGGAAACCGATACCGTTATAAATACCGATGCCGATTAAATAAAGTTGGTTACCGTAACTGATACCGATAACGGTATCTAAATTAAAAATTAAAATAACGGTAATTAAATTATTAATACAATTTTTGTTCAACGTAATATATTATTGTTAGAATAATTGCTGATACAATTTTCGTGAAGAGGAAATAAGAAAGATAAAATTATTTTTAATAATAAGATCGAAGAAGGGGGCATTTCAACTAAATTATTTATCACATGAAATTAAAGATAGGTTCTTAGTTTTTTATCTGTTATTTGCTTCTGTAAAAATGATCTTTTTAATTTTGGTTTCTCCAAAAGACCAAAAATTTTCCTTCAGAAATACATTCCGGGATTTCCCGAGAAATTTGCGATTTGTCATGTCCCGCTTTCCGGTAATTTTTTCTGTTATTCCCGAAAATTTTTAAAACTGTGAAATGAAAGAAAACTACATGAATTTTAATAAACGAATATATTTTCGAATTTTTTAACGAATAAGTATAATGTTCCAAGTCCATCTTTGAACTATTTATAAAATCTATTATATAAGTAATTGTATAGGATGAATATAAAGAATGAATTCAAATAAAATATGTCAGCACTAAAAGGCAGCAAATAAAAACTTAATCCCATTGAAATAATCTTGTATGAATAATATACTATATAAATTTGTCATTGGTATGGATAAGATCCGGAATTAATCTCTAGTAATAACCATTAAGAAAGTTAAGAGACCATATGATCGTTGACATTTTTCGAAAATATTATCTAATAATTTAGGTACTTTTAAATATGAGATACACTTTGATTATTTTCAGTAATATGTATTGATGGACCATCCTATTGATGCTATATACAATTTTATACGATTTGAACTCGCGTTTAAATTACATCAAACGATTTCGGAAAAGGCCACTACTTTAAGAATAATTAAGTTCTATATTTTTAAGTGAACGTTTAATAAATTATTTTTCAAAGATAATTTCGAAGATTATTTTTAATATAATTTTCTAATTCAAATATCACATGTTTGATTCTTTTGATAACAATTATGCCGAAGTCCAAAAACTGTTTCACATAGTATTCTTTGGATCTGAAAAATCACTTGAGTAACAATCGTATTTAAATCTGATAAAGAAATGATTTATATCGATTCTGGGTTATTTAACTAATGATTGCATAGATAATTAATATATTTAATCTGGTATCTCGGGAAGTCGATAATTTCTTACCGCCGTCCCGCAAAATCGAAAAGTCTGGACAAATATTCTCCTGAGCGAATTCAAAGTTTCTTACTTTCATTTAGCCGTCGTTTATTGTGGCACATGGTTTTAATCGTACACATTCAAAAACCTATTAAGTAATTTCTTGTTGTAGCAAAATTAATTGAACGATTTTTGTCTGTATTAAAAAACTACTATGTAAACTTTTGACCAATTTNNCAAAATATAAATTTTATAAATTTTAAAGCATTTTTATTATTATTTAATAGGGCAAAAAGAACTACTATGTAAACTTTTGACCAATTTGTTTCTAAAAAGTATTCCAAAATGCTTTGTTGCCATAAAAGTAGTATTTTTAAAAATCGTATGAAGTTCTATAACGTATATATTCATATTTCTAAAAATTTTAATTGCTTAAATAAATAGAATATACAAAATGCAATTTAATAAGTTTTTGCGTAATTCGACATTTTTTAAAAAATTTACTTTTTAAGGCGTTTGCAGTTTTTTTTTAATAATAAGGGTATTTACCGGTATTTTAGTTTCGGTACCGGTATAGCGTACCGCAGAAAAAAATTTAAAATATGCGCTTATCATAAAATAGAAAATATGTACCAAAAATATGAAAAATATGTATTTTAAACTGAAAATATGAGCAACAAAATATAAGTTTTCTAATATTATTTACTAAAAAAGAATACTTCACGTAGGTATGTAGTATAAATCTTTTAATGAATTTGTAGAAATTTAGTTGTCATTTCTTGGTCTAAAAAGTATTTACAAAATACTCATATTTTCAATGTTGGCTTTAATTAAATGAAACAATTTTTGTGGTAAACGGATCAATGAAAATTTTTATTAAATTTATTAATTCAATTCGATGCGACATAAATCCCAAAAAGATTATACGAGATATAAAATGGCTTTTGACACTTTCAATTGCAAATAACTTAGCCTTGGTTCACACACAGCAATTTTTCTTGCCACAATTCTGAGTTTATAGGAGAAGAGTATACTAAGCTTTTACATTGTCTTTACCTCTCTCGTCTACAAAGTCAGATTTGGGGCAAAAAAAAATTGCTGTGTGTGAACCCCGACTTTGTGTCTTATATAGGAGCGCTGGTCAATTATAGGTCGAACACAACCAATTAAAATAGGCTTCGCCCTTTTAGCATAAAAGTCCTACATACTAAATTTCATTGAATTATCTTCAAAATTGCGACCTGTACTTTGTGCACATGGTTTACAAGGACAGTCAGCCAGCCAAACGGACAGACATCTTTAGATCTTAGAGAATAAAAATACATAAAAATTATAAAATATACAATATGTTAATATTTAAATAAAAATATGCAATGTTATGCACTCTTCTAAAAATATGCAATAAAAAAAGAGTGTTATGCACTCTTCTAAAAATATGCAAATAAAAACTAATTCGCAAAAATAAATGGTAAATACTGATTTTCAGCGTCTCACTAAAAACATGGATTTCCATAAAAGTATTAGCCCTGCTAATCATAATTATGAAACATTCGTCTGAAGTACGTTCTCGTTATTTTTTCCACCAAATTCTTGCTTGCGTTTCTTAAAGGATTTTTTACATACTTTATTCCCTTTCAAATTTTCTGCTAAGGATTCGAAGCAATTAACTTTTTATGAAACTCTTATTTCAGAGATGAGAGGTTTTCTATTTAAAGAAAAAATAGTTTAGCTAATACCATAAAACTTTTTATAAAGCTGACAGGCATAATGACAAATCTAAGCCAGTTAACAGAACTGCTAATTTTTTTATTCAATAGATAATTTTGTTCTTTAATTAGTCAAAGAATAAACTACTAAAATCGGTTGGAAATACTCGGATATATATGAAAGAAACTGGACCAAGTACATAAAAAATTGTGGTGCTTAAAAATTCATACGTAAATAACAAAAATATGAGGAATAAATAGGAGGAGCATGAAATCCTGACGGCTCTATTGGGTCCCGCTTCCAACCTTAAAATTGTACTGTCTAATCAGAAGTTACAGTTCGATTCTGTCCCACTGTGCCACTGTTAATATTTCTTTAATTGCAATTCTGTTTTATTCTTTTTAAAAGGCAATATGAATTTAAAAATTTCATTTCAAAAATATATTGATTTTCACTTTTTTTTTTAGAAGCAATTATTAATAACTCCCAAAATATCACTAATTATACACTTAGTTTTACTTTTCGATTTTGAGAGCACATTAAATGTTCATAAAATAGTCTTTTGAAGCTTATTTTCATAAATATCTTTATAATACTTACGATTTTTTAAATATTCCTTATAAAACCATACTTTTTATTTTTATAATTTATAAGTTTTATTCCATTTTTTTATTTTTATTTTATTTATTTCTGTAACTGCTCTTGTGTACCAATATATAATATACATACATATATATTATTATTATTAATAATGTGGCTGTTTTTTTTTTATATATATAATTCCATTTTTTATTTTTTTACAAAACAAATAATATTTTTACAATAATTTTATATATTTTTTTTTATTTTTATTTTTGTTTTTATTTATTTTTTATATATAAATGTTGCTTGATGTATGTACGTTTTTATGTGTATAAATTATTTTTATAAGTGCATAAATATTATATGGATTATATTTACTGAGTATATATGTATGTATTTATCGTGAATGTGGTATTATGTTTGCATTATTAAATTAATTATATATGTATATTATAGTGTACTATTTACTACACCAACATATAAACCACAACATATTTCTTTGCAATAAAAATTTATAAATATTATTTAAATATTTCTATAAAATTTATTCATTTAATACATATTTTATGAGTGCGAGATAAATTTATATAAAAGTTCATTATAAATTTTATATCAACCATTAATGGGGTCAATAAATATTTCATTTCAATAATTAAAATATAATTAAAATTTATGAAAGTTATAATAATATATATATATGGAAATTCAGGTCCAAATAACAGTGAAATTGTTGAAAAATTTTGTAGATTTTATTATCGCAACTGAGAATAAATACATAAATTGTAGAATGGGTAATCTAGTATAAAATCATTAGATTTACCCCCTCTGTGGTATTTAAAATAACGGCTTTAAATTGGGACTTATTTATAATTTTTAATTTTTTTTTTACTTATTTTTATTATGATAAAACTCCCAAGTTTTTCTCTTTCCCAACAGCAAACCTAAAAAAGGCGGGAATAAAAAATATATAAAAGGAGATAAGATAAGCACTTACAAGATATGTTAATTTTCTTCTTTTATATGAAACTAAAAAACTTCAATATCAGTTTACAGTGCTAATTTCAATCGACAATATTAGTTTTGATTACCTACATTTAAAAAATATTATATTAGTTAAAAGGATAAAACGAAATTTATCCAAAATGGTTTTTTATTTTATTTATTTATTTATTTATTTTTTTTTTTTTTTTAAACAACCTTTAATGCAATTATGTTAACAACACTTTTTGC
>MINK01009763.1:0-14861 GCA_001735545.1 Phormia regina
ATCTAGTAATTGAGAAGACTAATGAATGTTTATAAAATAAGACTCTGTTGGGTTCCGGGCCAGCTGATGAGCTGGCTCGCATTGGCTCGGGACTGGACAGGTCTTTCGTTAGAATTCTAATTGGGTCCTACTTTAGGGTTATAAGGGAATGGATTCTGAACAACACGCATCTTGTCTGGAGGAACAGAACGGACTGCAGGACATCTATAGCATTAAATGTCAGATTCTAAACATCTTCTGGGTATGAGTCGTAGTAATATAAGAATCATTGTAGGAATTATTACTGGTCACTTCTCACTAGGGAATATGATGAGTAAAAATAGAGACAGTGGAGCACGTTCTCTGTTATTGCGTAGGACTTCAACAGGAAGCCACACGCTGCATGAACTAGATGAGGTTATGAGAAACGGGTTTACTAATCTCATAGGGTTTGTAATGGGGATAAGATGGCTTTGGGGTAATCAAAACTAATTGCTAGGGTTTAGGTTACACTCCTCTCTTCTTCTTCTCCTTTATCAAAAATTTCTCTTCTCTGTTCTGTTTTCAATTTCTATTTATTTCTCAAAGGGATCACAATGGACTATTTTGATCTCTGGGTGGAGGTGTGAATACGCCACCCTTTTCAACCTAACCTAATCTAGTAATTTTGTTCTAATCTAGATTGGTTCAAAATTTTTCCCTTTTTTTGGTAAAATTGGCATTTTTGTAGAAGTGTTTTTTTTTTTAATAATTGGTACTTTTTTGGAACCCCAATACTTTTTGGTAATTGGTAATGTAACTACTATATTTATGGACACTTTACAAGTACTTTTTAAATTTGGTACTGTTTTCGAAATTTCGAATCGTGAAAGTAAAAATATATTTTTTGGAACTTTTTGAAAACTTATAAATTTTTCAAAAACGTTTCTGATTTTTTAAATTATATGTACTTTAAAGAAATTTGATACTTTTTGTGTTTTTTTGAGAAAATTTGGTATTTGTAATTTTTTTAGCTTTATTTTAAGAAATCTTTTTTATTTGGTTCTTTTTTAAATTTCTTGAAAAAAAATGTTTAGTACTTTGAAATTATTAAAAATAGTTTTCTGTTAATTACGCCTTTAAAAAAATCTACCAATTATTACTTTATTAAAATTATTTTTTTTTTAATTATTTAAATGTTGCCACTTTTGGTGGAAACTGTAATATTTTTTACTTTTACTTTTTTCCCGAAATCTTGTAATATTTAAAAAAAATTATAATTTTTTATTTTTGGTCCTTTATTTAAAACTTGGTACTTTTTAAAATCTACTAATTTAGCCCGGGTTTACACGCAGCAATTTTTCTTGCCGCAATTCTGAGTTTGTGGGAGAGAGAGAGGAGAGGAAAATACTAAACATTTCATTCTCTTTACCTCTTTCGTCTACAAAGTCAGAATTGCGGCAAGAAAAATTACTGTGTGTGAACGCTGACTTAAAAAATGTATACTTTTTCAATTAATACATTTTTCTGAAAATTGTACGTATGTAATTGTTTTAATTGGAGTTTTTTTTTAATTCAATCATTCAGTAATTTTGTGGAAATGTTTAGTTTTTGAAAATTAAAGTTTTTTAAAAGTCTTAGTTTTCATAAAAAAAACTGATGCTTTTTAAAAGTTGTTACACATTTTTTGTTTGTTTTTAAATTAATACTTATTACAAATATCGTAATTGATTTTCAAATGGAATTTCAAAACTATACAAAAATGGTTACTCACTTTTCTTAATCTTATAAATCTTTTGCAGGTCACGGTATTGATTTATTTTTAATACCCGGTGTTGCCTTTACCTTAAGTGGTGGTCGTATGGGTCATGGCATGGGTTACTATGATAAATATTTAAAAAGACACATGACTACTTATCCCAATATGAAAACAACATTAATGGCTTTAGCATTTCGGGAACAAATTGTTGATGAAGAATCTTTACCCTTAGATACACATGATGTTAGATTGCATACAATAATAACTGAATAGAAATAAAAATAAAATAAAAAACAAATAAAACAAAATTATGTACATAGAAATTAATAAAATGCAATGAGGAAATTATAACACACACATACATAGAGATGAATTTTAGATGATAAGAAAAAAAATTATAATAAAATTTAAACAAAACATTTACATTGTACAAAAGATAATTAAAAAAAATAAAATATTGTTTAGTATGTTTTTTTTTTTTGTTTTAATTTTTGTTGTTATTGTTACAAAGATTTTACAAACACAAGTGCAAATAAGAATAAATCAAGGTCAGCTTAGCATAGAGACAAAATAAAATAAAATTGTTATTTAATAATCTGTTTTTAAAAGCTTAATAAATTAATGAAATTCTAACGCATATAGGGACGAGAACGCATGCCTCGACCACGAATTCTTCCGGTAAAATGATTGGTTGAATAGTGAGGTCCCTCTCCGGGTCCTCCTGAAAAATGACCATCTGAATTGGAACGATAGTGGGGCGATCCACCTTCATTCCAAGTAGAGGGTGAATTTGTGCGTAAAATTTTCGTTTTACGATATGCAGCTACTGCAGAAATGCGAGAGCCACGATTGCGTCCTACCCTTGAACCACGCATCAATGGTGGTATTTTATTATAACCCGTAGGACCTGTGGGCTGAGCACCACATGTCTCCAAGGCCAAGAAGTCATCGACATGTAAAGAGGGTGGCCTGGAAGTATTGGGAGGTCGAGAACGAAATAGATCTCCACGAGAAGGTGGTGGTCGGGGAAAACCTCTGCCTCGCATAGAAGTAATATAGATTTTCTTTTCTGGCCTACCAGTAGAGGGTTCCACTTCAACACGTCTAGTGCGGAAACATGGGGCGGTAGGAGTACGTTCACGATTAGATTGTGGTGAAGCGGATAAATGCAAAACTCTCTTACAGTCTGAAGAGAGATTACATTCTGGCGTTAAGCATGTCTGGGCCAATTCGGTCAAATCACAAGTGATTCTTTCATATTGTGTTTCAAAATCTTCGGATGTAAGAGCTTCTATGTTTAAGGTATGCAACCAATGTTGGGATACCATTTGTCCATCATCCGTTTGGGGATCATAAGTTGTGAATATAGGTCGTACATCATATTGTGTTACTATACTTTCAGCTTGAGGTAAATGAGGCTCGGAGCCTAAAGCATTTTCCTCTGTACTGGTGGTAATATTATTATTGGACATTAATTCCTTAAGTTGCTGTATATCGGTTAATAATGTTTCATTAATATCCTGCTTATTACGTTCTAATATTAAGGAAATCTTTTCTATTATATTCGATTTAGGATCCTCTACTTTGAAACCTATAATCTGTGCCAACTCTCCAGCAGAGAGTTTTAATGATCTAGCTGGTAGGCTGGAGTATTGTGGAGTTAATTCTTCGATTTGTGTTAGAGAACGTAATAATAAAACCAAAGACTCTATATTCGAATTATAAGAAGTAGTTTCGTTTAAATTGATAATTTTCTTGATCCATTCCTGGAATTCCGAGGATTTCTGTTTTAATACCAAAGTTAAGTGATAGAAAGTAATGCTAGAAAATAAAATAAATATTTACAATAGTTATACAATTTAATTTTAGCAACTAAACTTACTCATGTTCTGTTAATATAACTAAATTCCTAACACCCATTGCTGATACCTCTGATGTAACTTCCACTTGCATTAAATTGATAAAAATAGCTTCCACTATTTTGGGTATTAATTCTTTGTTGGGTAAAGCAGAAGCCAAATTTAACAAGGGATTATTGTTATTATTACTTGAACTGGCATGCGGAGAAGAAGCAATAAAAGATATTTCCGTATCCAAAAAACTTTCTAATATGCGATGTACAGAAATTTGACATTTAATACCCACATCTGTGGATGTTTTCAAGGTCAATAAGGCGTATAGGAAATCCCATAATTTTCCCGATAATATAGATAATGTTGATATTTTCAGTGAGGGATAAGCATTAAGACGAGAAAAGAATTGTAATAGACGTGCCAAATGTGCAGTGGGTTGTTGTCCTGCTGCAGACCATTCATTGGTTAATAAATCACTTAAGGTTTTTGATATTAAAAGAGTCATATTGGGTGCTAAATCTGCCAGTTGTAAACAAACTCTTATTAGCAAATCACTTAGTTGGGGGAATGATGAGGGTGCCATGGCCTCTATGAGACGAGCAATTTGTGCTCCCTGTGGATGTAAATGAGCTGACCACAGTTTACGTTCTCTTATTAAATGTTGAGCTTGGGATTTAAGGGATTCACTACTGTTAGAAGAATCCATGAGAGGCAGTGGAAGAGGCAGAGGAAGTGGTAAAAGTTCTGCCAAGACCAATAGACCTGTCGGTGAAAAATAATAATCAAAAATATTTTGATTTGTAGATGTAGAAACATAAATTTGGTTGTTGGTGATTCAGTTTGTAAAAATAATTATCTTTGTATCATAAACTTATGTATATATAAACCTCTCTCCTTTTCCTCTTACCTGGTATAAACGTCGATGGACCATCAATATTTTTCAAAATTTCTCTTATCATCTGGGTCCACAGTGACTTGTGCAGTAATTCCTCATCTTGTTCATTGGGCTGGGTATAAGCTAATAATGTTTGAACAATTTCCAATTTAGCTTTTTCAACTTCTTCTGCAGCTGGACTTGTTGTTGGGAAGTAATGCATCAAATAGTAAGTACGCATTAAATGATCAATAGCAGTTAAATCTTTAAATTCCACATCTCTACATTGTATGGCAAATGAGAGCATTTCACGCATAATTTGCAAAGTAGGTAATATGATCTGACAACAGTGCACACCTTGTATGGTCATTAGGGCAGGCGTGTGGAGACCAGGTTGTTCAAAGTAAGCGCAAAGTTTTTCCAAAATTTGCATTAAAGTTTGCATACCGTCGGCCGCATAGAATTGTAAAGCTACATAGCGATGTTTTAATTCCTCCGTATCGGCGGATTTAAAGATTTTCGTAGCAGGTCCTATAGACAAGTGACGTAGAATCCTTAAACCCATAATAAGATCACCGGGGAAGGTCGTTATGTATTCCAAAGAACGTGTTATAACTTCTACTAAAGGTGTTATGTCATCATAAGCAAAAATATTTATAGCCTCTAAGGGTTTGAGATAAACAAACATTTCCTGCAGTACGGCCGAAACAGAAGGTTCAAATGTTTCATGATTTTTAGCCAACTCCAAAATACGGGCACCAAATTCTATTAGATAATCAAGATTTTCGCAATATCGTACACAACAATCAACCATATCGACAGCATAACTTAAAACAGGACTTTTGTATTTGGCTCCGGGTGAAGTTAGCTGACGTTGGGCCTGTAAACGTTGTTCTTGCTTGATTAGATCCATAAATACTTGCATTTGTTTGTTAAGACCCAATACTTCGACCGTATATTGGCGTCCACTTGCATTACAAGTTTGCGAATACAAAGCATGCAAGTGGTTAGCTAAGGCCAAAGAATCATATGTATCACTTATAGTGGAGTAATAGACGATGGCATCTAAGTGATAACGTGTTTGTATTTTATACGCTAATTCTATGGCTAGTTTTTCTAGCTCTTTGTGTTGGTCAACTTCCTTTAAAGCCACTTCTTCTTCGGCAGAAACCATTTCAATGTCTTCGTTTGTTGTCG
Organism: Phormia regina; assembly: GCA_001735545.1. Classification (NCBI taxonomy): domain Eukaryota; kingdom Metazoa; phylum Arthropoda; class Insecta; order Diptera; family Calliphoridae; genus Phormia; species Phormia regina. Next base: position 5,642 of record MINK01009763.1, read on the forward strand.
TAGATTGAACAATTGGTTCTTTACTTTCGACGTCTTTTGTGACATTTTCATCAGTTTTGTCGGAGTTTTCATTGTTGTCAGCAGATTTTTCATTAGCAGAAGCTTCATTAGGTATTGTCTCATCTGGGTTTGTAGTTTTTTCTATGAAAAAGAAAAGAACATTATTTCTAAACAAAAAATACAAATCATTACAAAATTTATTTACCTTCTACCATTTCTTCTTCAATTTCTGTTGGCACTTCATCAATGCCCAGCAAGATCGCCACCATCATCTGTGTCACCTCAAAACAATCATCAGTTAAGTAATCAATACCTACACTACATTGTAGTAGGGAGCGCAATACATCTAAACTAGTTACTAGCAACGAAGAAGGCAATACACTAGCATTGCTTACGATTAACAGCAAAGATTCAGCCAAAGAATGTTGTATAAAATAAGATCTCAATGTATTGGCAAACGTTTTTTGAGCAGCAGCATCTACAGATATTTCAAACTTCTTTGAAACAGGTAAAAACCGTTTAGGTTGCTGATAAGAAAGACAGTTCTCTTGTAAAGCATCTAAAAGTTGTTGCAAGCAAGCTTCTAGCACTTGATAAGGTTCTAGAGTGGTAGGTTCATAGTTGGTTAATACAAAAAGCTGAGTACAAGTTTCACGCATAGTGGAAAGTGATTCGTTAAGATGTAATTTCTTAATAATAGATTGTAGAAAATATTTAGTACGTGTTAATTTCGAATTCTGCAACAAGTCCAAGATTAATTCATAGCCATTTATATCCGGTGATAGAAAATGTTGTAGGGCGGGTTTACAATCCAATAACGAGTAGATAGTTTTGAGTAGTAACAATTTAATGGATAAAGCCATATAGTTTTGATGGTATAGAGCTAAAACCACCTTGAAGGGGTCGAATTTTTCAATATTTAGTAAATAATTAAATATTTCTGCGCTAGGTGCCAAAAGTTCCATAATTCTAGCGCCAGTTTTAATGTGTCTTATTTTAAAAGCTGGTTGTGGCTGACAACAAGCAGCCTCAAAGTCCAAAGCAATTATGCAAATTTTTGATAAAAGTTTCAGATTATCAGGATTTTCGAATACGCAAGCTAAAACTTGTTGTCTTCTCTTGAAGTTTTGGTTAATAAACGACAAATGATTTATCAATTGTTCACATAAGTAAACAAAACTTTCCTTTTCTTCTGTACTGGTGTTAGCATCTTTGAAAGCACCTACATCTTCACATTTTGTTTGTATTTCAAATTTCTTAAATATGCTCTTCAACACTTCAATATCTTTTTGATATTGTTTTTCAGTATTGGCTGTGAATTTCTGCACAGGTTGGGTATAAGCATCAAATTCTACGATAGCCGGCTTTGCCTTAAGAGCTAAAGCTTGCAATTCTTGTTCGAATTCATCGGCATTTGGTGGAGGTTCTTCATTTGTATTCGAATCATTATCTTGATCATCTCCCATTATTTCATCATCACTTAAGATCGGTTCATATTGCTCTACTGGTGTTCCGGGATTATCATCATCTTCTATGGTACAAGATTCTGGAACATCCGCTGTATTACCAGAAGCAGCCAAAGATTCCGATGATCTGCGATAATTTCGGCTTTTTAATGATTTATAATGATTGTTAGACTCTTCATCGGTGTAGTCCGGAGATCTAGGCCTGACTGGAGAATCTATGGAGGCTGGTGGTGTTCTAGGCCATTTTGGAGGCTCTTCTACATCAGAACGGGAACGTTCTGAACGTTTCCTTCTAGAATGGCGAGAGTACACCGGACTTCTGGACCAGTCCCTTAAAGGTTTTTCCCTGTCTCGCTCACGTTCTCTTTCTCTATTTCTCATATATTCATTACTTTCCGAATGACAACGATTTCGTGATGAAGGTGATCTTTCCGAAGATCGTGAAGATTTCCTCAATCTTCTATCCCTTTCATCACCAGAATCACGTCTGTAATGTCCGTCTGCTCCCCGAACACGCATACCCTCATATTCCACATCTTCATGGTCATGGGCATGAGCACTTAATTCACCTGGTAAAGGTTCTTTCCAGTCTTCTTTCATTTCGTCTTCCGGTAAACTCGAGTTTCTTACACCCTCTCCACTTATATTAGGTATTTCATCCATTTCTTCTGGTTCACAAGGAGCTGGTGGTGGACTGGCTATATTTTCCGTTAGGGAATTAGTCAATATACCATAAACCGCCAAGGTAATGGTACTATACCAGCCTCTTAATACCAAACCATCTGTAGGTATCTTCTCCTGTGTACACTCTAAATGTATGCAATCATTTTGATTATACTGCAGTTGACCCAAATTCTCGAAAGCCGAAGCACCCGGCATGCCCAAATCGTTGACAAAAAACTCTATATCGAATTTAGAGGGATTTGTAGCACCCAAACGTACGCCACCAGGAAAATCAGCCTGTACTCGTGCCCCTAAAGGAATTATGCGTACTTGTGTAATAAATACCGGTTTAGGAAATTGAACCAAATCTAAGTTTATATCCTAAAAGAAGTTTTGTGAGGAAAAAATTAACAACAAAAACAATTTTGAGACTTTTTTATATTTACCGCGTCCGATTCATGCGAAAATGTATCGAAGAACAGCAGTTCACTGACATCTTCAGTTTCCGTCATATTTGTTGAATTAGTGGGAGTTTAATAAATTTACTTTTTATTCTATATCAATAATTTTAAACGAAATAATATCTTAAAATTGATAATTTATACAGAAATTCACGCAAGCAAGAAATCTTCACCGCTGTAGACAGAGACCTGCGCCGAACGATTTTAACGGCGGCGAAGTCTTTTCTAAAAATTATCGGCGGCTGCTCAAAATCGGCTATATAGTTTATGACATAAAGATGATGAGAGATAATGAGATTTACTATCAAAATTCATCCATATCGCTGTCTTACAGCCAGAAGATTCTTCTTCCTAAAAAAAATTATTGACTTACTAAATGGTTTACATTGGATTTACCGCCGGCTTAAAATAGGTGGGCGCATATGTCTGCTATAAATGACACATAAGAAAGTTCAAAGTTGTGAAAACCACAGGGTTCGACAAAAACTTCATTTGGTGGTAGTGTTACCAGATGGGAATTTTAAAGCTTCTAATGGAATAAAGGGAATTTTAAACCTTAAATTAATACATAAATAAATAAACAAAACAATATTTTATTAGAGTTTCATTCCATTAAAAATCTGATATGAATTTGAACTAGCCAGAGCATTGAACAATATTACACAACCCATGATCATGATGAATTTTAGCAGTTATCGATTGTAGGAGAAAACGTATGTCATATTGTAATAAGTACCATTAACAAATGGAATTTTTTACCAAGTAGCTTCAAGACAAAGTTATCATGTCTTAATCACTGATAGTTTTCTTTTAAGACTCTAATAATACTAACGAAATTAGTCTACATTAGAAAAAATTGTATTCTGATCAAAATTTGACACTTGTTTTGATTCAAATTTGTCAATTACAATTAACTACTAGTTTTCCATTTAAAGTTTTTTATTTAACTAGTGTGGCATCCTTATTTTCTTTGTTGTCGAAGACCTGTATTTTTATTTTTTTACGAAAATTGCATTTAAGATAACAGTTCCATAGTGGAAAAAGTAAAAAATGTCCACTTTAACACGAGAAAATATTCCAAATCTTTGTAGAGCCTGTCTGAGAAATCTAATAAAGAATAAAGACCAACCATTACCAACTGAAGGTGCACAGCAACAACCAGCTTTCTATAACATTGAACGTCTAAAAGACCTCAACAAATGGATGGCCATAATAAACCCTTTGGAAGAAATGACACGTCTTAGTGACAAACAACAGTATCAGAAGTATCCTAAATTAGTGTGCCGTTCCTGCTATGAAAATTTTAAACATGTTAATGATTTCAAAGAAATGGTTGTTCATTCCTTTAGTGTTTTGACAAAATTGCTGGCAAATGATTACAACGGAGAACAACAGAACAGGCCGCCATCACAAATTCAGCAGGAAGTTGCAAATCAAGGAGAATTATTTATCAAATCAGAACCTGTAGATGAAGATGATGAATTAGCAGATGATAATGCTGCAGATGAAGGTGAGGAGGATGAGGATGATGAGGAAGAAGAAGTGGAAGAGGAAGATTGGAAAATGGAAGAGGAGAATTGTAATGATGCTGATGTTAGCAATGATCAAGAGATTTTGAAGTTAAAGAATGATATAAAATTGGTAAATATTTTTTATTCGTTTATTATTAATATATTTAATGCTTATGCTTTTCCAACTTCCCCACCCAACACAGGAAGCTGCAGAATTTACAGAAAATATACATGACCCCTCCTCATCACCGCCTACCCTAATCAGTGAAGTGGGACAACCGAAAGCAACAAAGGCCTATAAATGTCCCATTTGTAAGAATAGTTACATACACAAATACACTTACGTAGCACATATACGACAAATGCATTTAGGTATTGAACATGCCTTCGAATGTGATATGTGCCACAAAACTTATACGAAATTTTGCAATCTTTATCGCCATATGCGCAAGGAACACAATCAATCTCTGCGTCAATATAAATGTGAATATAACAATTGTAATCGAAGTTTCCGACAGCTAACAACGCGTCGCAAACACTATGAACAATTTCATAATCTAGAACCTCTACCCGATCAAAAGGAAATAATATCTCAAGAGTGTCTACGTCAAGAAGAATTACAAAATTCACAACATTCCTCACCCAAACCATCGTCATCATCAACGTCCAGCACTATATTAAAAAATGTAACAGAAATACCAATAAAAGTAACGCCTATATTACAAAAACGTAACTATATTTGTCCAATTTGTGCCGGCAGCTTTGAAACCTCCTATGATTTAAAAGTTCACATGAATAATGTACACAAAGACGACATGAAATTCCGTTGTGGCATTTGTGGTAAACATAAGATTTCACAGCTTAAATTGGATGAACATATGACCACGGTCCATGAAAATCCCAGAGTAACATGTAATGTTTGTAAAAAAATTCTAAAATCAAAAAGTCATCTCAGACAGCATATACTTTCTGTGCACAATGGTGTTAAACCATTTGCTTGTGAATATTGTCCAGCTACTTTTGCCGCTAAAAATACCTTAAAGGTGCATACACGTCTTCATACGGGCGAAAAACCCTTCAAGTGTGCCATATGTGATCGTCGATTTACACAATTGACACCAATGAAAAAACATATGATCACACATGAGAAAGGACATCGTAATGCAATTGAATAGAACTGTACATTGAAATTATTATTTTTGTTTTTTTTTATTATTATTTTATTTTGAAATGAAATTAATGCAATACTAACTAATCTATTGTTTCTTAATTAAACATACGAAATATATTATTATTTAATTTAAGATTTAAATATTGAAATATATATTTAAAAAAAAGTATCTTTAGAATTAATAAACATTCCAAATAAATGTTTTCCAAATAAAGTTTTTTTACATTTAATTTTTGTTGATAAAATTTGTGAAAATGAACAAAAAAAAAAAATAGATTTTATTTTTTATAGAAAATGTCTCAGATGTTAACTATTTTGTCATAAACATACTGTAAACAAAAAAGCATTTTTTTATTTATCTCTGTAATATTCAAATTATATTTTTTATTGGATCCATTTAAATTTTCGTTAATTTTAAAAATCAACTGTTGTAACTTTGCTAACATTTGTTTCAATTCCAAGCAATTCCGTAACGACTTTAAGTAAACCTTTATCACCAATATTAATACCAAGTGCACCCAACAAATTACCCAATAAACCAACAGGTTTCTTTTCTTTAACTGTAACGGAACCCTTGGGCAAATCATTACCGGCTGTGAAATATACCTAAATTATTTAATGACAAAATATTTATTTATTTTTTACAATTTAATACAGAAAATAAATTAATAAATCTTACCAGAAAAGTATCACGTGTTGCACCAATTTTTGCCAATTTTTCAACAACATCTGTTGTGGACAAGGGTTTAAATGTTGCCTTGACAATTTCCATATCTTTTCCCTGGATAATATTACGAACTTTGGCTAGTTCCTCGGGAGCTTTACCTTCAGTTGATACAAATTTAATTTTATCATCAACCACCAAAATTACACAGGTATTTGATTTTTGTACCAGAACCACATCATTGATTTTTTTGACTAAAGAGTAAAAGATTTTAAAAATTGTTTCGAATAAAATTTAAAAAATTAAAATTACTATATTTGGTATTATAATTAAAGTGGCCGATGACACTAACTGCCATAAATATGGTAGCAATAGTTATACATTTTAAACCAGACATTATTATTATTATTTTAGCTGGTAGTTGGTTGAAGAAAAAAATATATATTTTAATTTTTAGTATTGATGGTATTTATACTTGCAAGTAGTTTAAAATTATTTACATTTTATAACTCCACAGTCATTAGGGAAAAATTAAACACGATTTAAATTAACGATTTCGAATGTCACGTTAAACTTTAAAAAAGTATTTATTATAGATTGATGAACTTAGGAACAAGAAAACACTATTTTAACTCTTAATTTTTTACAAATTATGTTAAACATTTTCTTACTTTGAAGTAAATTTTCTATAGAAAGTTTCTCTTACTTGGACGGAAAATTTCTATAAAAAAATCTCTTAATTGATTCAATGTTTTCCACCGAAAATTTCTCTTCTTTGTGATAAATTTTCTACAGAAAATTTCTCTATGTGCATCAACATTTTCTTTAGAAATTTTCTCTTATTTCCTCTTATCTTGATGTAAATTTTCTATAGAATTTTTTTCACTTTGATGGAAATTTTCTATAGAAAACTCAACTCATTTTGATACAATTTTTCTACAGAAAATTTCTCTTCTTTGTGACAAATTTGCTACAGAAATTTTCTCTTATTTTGATGCACATTTCTTCTAGAAATTTTCTCTTATCTTGATGTAAATTTTCTATAGAAATTTCTCTTACTTTGATGCAAATTTTCTATAGAAAATTTCTCTTATTTTGATGTAAATTTTCTATAGAAAATTTCACATATTTTGATGCAAATTTTGATGTAAATTTTCTATAGAAAATTTCTCTTATTTTGATGTAAATTTTCTATAGAAAATTTCTCTTATTACATGAAAATAAGAAAATTTTCTATAGAAAATTTCACTTATTTTGATGTAAATTTTCTATAGAAAATTTCTCTTATTTTGATGTAAATTTTCTATAGAAAATTTCTCTTATTTTGATGTAAATTTTCTATAGAAAATTTCTCTTATTTTGATGTAAATTTTCTATGTAAAATTGCTCTTACTTTGTTGCTAATTTTCTTCAGAAAATTTCTCTTATTTTGCTGTAAATTTTCTATAGAAAATAACTCTAAATTTGTTGTAAATATTCTATAGAAAATTTCTCTTAATTTGTTGTAAGTATTCTATAGAAAATTTCTCTCACTTTGTAGAAAATTTTATAAAAAAAAATTTCTTACTTTGAAGCAAATTTTCTGTGGAAGGTTTCTCTTAATTAATGCAAAGTTTTCTATAGAAAATGTCTCTTATTTTGTTGGAAATTTTTTTATGGAAAATTTCGTTTATTTTGTCTCTTATTTCACTGGAAATTTAGAAATTTTCTATAGAAAATTGTTATTATTGTGTCGCAAATTTTTTACAGAATATTAATCTTATTTTATTGGGAATTTTCTATAGAAAATTTGCAAATGTTCTATAAAAAATGTCTCTTATTTATTGCAATTTTTTTAAAGAAAATTTCTCTTATCTGCAAGAAAAATTATCTTATTTTGTTGCAAGTTTTCTAAGAAAACTACTTGACAAAATAAGAGAATTTTTCTGGGGAAAACTTACAACAAATTAAGAGAAAAATATATATGAAAATTTCTCTTATTTTGTTGCTAGTTTTCTCATTCTATTTAAAATTTATTATAGAAAAATCCTGTTGTCATGCTATTACAGTCTCCCACTGAAAATCTTCCTTATTCTGCCTCAATTTTTTTTTTTTTCAAAATATTATAATACTTTCAATACTTTTCTTTTTAAGATTTCGGATTCTAAATTTTAAAATATTTTTTATTGTTACTAAAATAAAATATTTTATTTATAATGCTTTTTTTTAAAACTTTTATTTCTATATGATTTAAAATCCAGGATCAATTAAAAGTGAAATTAATTTTAGAAATCAACAGTAGTAACCTTGCTAACGGTAGTTTCAATACCAAGTAAATCCAATAAACCGGAAACTAAACCTTTTTCTCCAACATTAAGACCAAGTGTTGCCAATAAATTCCCTACCAAGCCAACGGGTTTCTTTGTTTTAACTGTAATGGAACCCTTAGGTAAGTTACTACCGACTGTAAAATATACCTAAAAGTTAAAAAAAAAAAAACAGAAAAATTGAAAAAATATTAAATTTTATAAATTTAATTTAGAAATATCGAAGTCTTACCAAGAAAGTATCACGTGTTGCACCAATTTTGGATAATTTTTCTACAACATCAGTTGTAGAAAGTGGCTCGAATGTTGCTTTAACAATTTCCAAATTTTTTCCCTTTATTATGTTACGACATTTGGCCAGTTCTTTGGGGGCATTACCTTCGGTAGATACAAATCTAATTTTATCATCAACCACCAGTATGACACAGGTATTTGATTTTTGTACCAACACCACATCATTGATAGCCTTGACTACAGTGAAAAAGGATATAGAATTTAGAAATTTATTTTTTAAAAGTTCAATGTTAAAATAATTTACTGTATTTTGTATTATAATTATAGTTGGCTGTGACACTAACTGCCATAAATATGGCGGCAACAGTTATAAATTTCAGAAATGTCATTTTATATAATTTAACTGGTGGTTGTTTTTGTGGGTCTATTAGAAGAAAGTTTAAGTTTAAAAACTATATTTTTTATTACGAATTTTAAGGGTATTTATACTTGCATGTGATCTGAAGTTTGTCAATTTTATGACAAAACTATTAAACAAGTAAAAGACACGATTTTAATTAACGATTTTAAAAGTCACGTTTAATTCTAAAAAACAATCGTTAAAATGTTAGGTGTAATATTATTAAACCGATTTAAAATATAATTCTGTGATAAATTTTCTAAAGAAATTTTCTATAGAAAATGTCTCTTATATTTGGTATAAGAAATTTTCTATAGAAAATGTCTCTTATATTTGGTATAAGA
>MINK01009764.1:0-20694 GCA_001735545.1 Phormia regina
GTGAAGAAAAACGTAAAAAAAAGTAGAGAACAAGGTTTTAGCGCGCAAAAATAAAGAATGCAAGAATTTCAAAGTACAAAAGGATTTAAAGGGAATTTGAAATATTTAAAAAGTAAAAGAACAAAAAATAACGGACTTTTTTGTGAGATAAAGCAAAAGAGAGTCCAAAAAAATAAAATTTCAAGAAAGTAAAATTTTTAGTAAATATTAGGAGAAATTCTAAAATAAGCAATTCAAAATAAAAAAAAAAAACAGAAGTATTTACTGATCAAGTTTTTTGTGAAAAAATTGAATTCTTTTAAGATTTCTTTAATTAAAATGTATGTTAACCTAGCTGTATACCAAAAAAATATGTACATATTTTTTAAAAATGTGAAAAAGAAAATATTTCCACAAGTATATAAAATCAATCTTGTGTCTTATTTGTGCAGGAAATAAGCTACATATACCCCAATGTATACATATTTTATAAATTAAAAGAAAAAAAAAACTCATGACAGACCAGACAAGCGCGCTGTTTTCTTCTATATGAACTAAAAAGTTTATAAATGCGTAGAAAAGTCTTTGAACTTCCCCCCAACCAACCAACCTTCTTTTTTAAACAATAGAATTAACTTAATTTTTGTTTTATTCCATAAAAACATCTTTTTCTCATAATACAACTTTATTTAAACCGGACATACAGTTAACGTAAATGTGGTGCCGCCAGCAGTTTGCTTTTTTTTTTTTTGCTAACCGGCATTATAAGCCAAGCAGAAAAAAGCGGCCAACCATACCAACTTCTACAAAGCCGAAAACGAAATCTACAAAAACAACACAACAGACTCTAATATTTTCATTACCCCACCAAACAGGCCGCGCAAATTCTAAAAACCTTTAAATTTAAAACAACTTCTTGCTTCTCTACAACCATTTTCTACCTTTTAATGATACAAATAACGTACGTACATACATACATATGTATGCACATAAATAAAATAAAACACAAACAACCACCATTCGTTTGCTTGCTTGCTTGGCGTCTTTTTTCCCTACTTCTTCTTCGTTTTCTCCTCTTCATCTTTAATATCATTCGCGCTGGTTTATTTCGAAGAAATTATACATTGTTAAAGCAAAAAATGTATTTTTTAAAAAAATGCCGCTTTTCTGCTTCTTTTATTGTTCATATACATATTGTTATTGTAGTATATATAACAGCAAATACGAAACACAAGAAATACAAAAGTGAGAAAACGAAACAGCATTATATGTAATGCAAAGTCTTTTACACATTTTAACAACACTTAAGAGTAACAAAGACCACACGAGTGTAAAAGAAAGAAGAGACGCCGTAAAAATTTTTCGCAAATGCCGCTGTTTTGTGATACAGACAAAATTTTTAAAATTTTCATCGTTTTTTTCGCACACCAGACTAAATTTTCTTTTTTTTATATATCATTTATTTAATTTATTTATAACACTCGTACTTTACTCTTTTCATTTAATAAAAATTCAAAATACTCACTTGTTTTCTACAGCAACATCGGCCATTTTGTTTAGTTTTATTTGTTAAAAACTCGTTTAAAAAATGTGTATAAAGAGAACGTTTAAAAATTGTATTTTATTGTTAATTTAAATAAAACACAATTGCAGTCACACTTTTTTTCTTTTTAAAATAAAAGAACTTTGTTGTTTTTGTGGTAAAAAACGTTTTTTTAATATTAGCACACAAAAAGCTTTATTTAAAAATTAACTTGTACTTTTTTTCTCAAATGCTGTACTACTGACCACTGCACACGTCTTCACTGCTTCGCTGATTATCGCCGAATGATGATCGAATTTTTGTTCGAATTAATTGGCGTCGTTGAGTTTTTTTGCCAAATTGTTGCAAAAATGCTTGTGCACGCGTTCCGGTGCGTGTGCCAGAAAGAGAGAGTAATATGTATGGAATAGTAAAAAAGGTAATTTCCTGCAGTATCAAGCAGGTAAAAACAGTAAAAATATTATTGTACAACCACCATCACCGCTTGCGGCGACATCTACTTGTCGTTTTTCATATTAATTGCAACAGAGTTGCAGTTCAGCGCATATATATAAATGTATAGTTAAAAATTGTGAAATTATTTCGAAACACTGTAAATGTTTTACGAATATTATGCCCGCTACTTCGTTAACGTATATATTTTTTAATAAAGACAAATTGCGCTTTTTAAAAATATTGCTAATAGCATATACCCTATTGTATTGATATGAAATAAAAACAACGAATAAATTTCAAAAACAGATGAGATTTACTTTTATATAATCTAACTCAATCATGCAGTAATCCTGCATGCCATAGATGAAAACGGCAGTCTTTTAATTAAAAAAAGAAAACATAAAAAGTGAACACGATTATTACAAAGAATAATATTATATCATAAAGTATCTTCTTATGGATTTCCATTCCAATAGGACCATATATCTTTAATTTCATGTTTCTAGGTTCAATAATTTAGAAAATTCTAAAAGCACTATTGGAAAAGGTTGAATATAATATAAAAACTTAAATTTGATAAACTTTAGCTTCAAAATTTTATTCCCTTTTTGGTACTTTTTATTCCCTCTAATTGAATGTTAAAATATACATATGCATGTATGTGTCGTTAGAAAAATATTTTGTGAAAAATGAACCAAAAGTGGGTACGTTAGGAGATATAATTCAATAGAAATTAGTTTCCTGATGCAATGAATCAATCAGCTTTAGCATTTTTTGAGTTGCTTAATTATAACAACATGTATGTTTAGTAAGAGTTTACTGTACTACCGTAATGACATTTCTATTAATGTACTAAATTTTCATCTGGCAACTTTACAAAAGTATTTTGTCATCATCCACATGTCAGCGCCATCTGTTTATCAGTGTCAATATATTGCACATTTGTAAAAATCGTCTTCGTTACAAAAAAATGTAGTATAATAAATCATGAAATAAAAACACCAGGTGTTTGTGTAAGTAGTAATTGTTGTTGTAAATATTTTAACTAGGGTAAATGTCCTATCTGATAGGACAGATGTAATAAATGTTGTTGTAACAAAAAAATTAGATTTTGACAAATACCCTAGAAATCTAAAAACAACAACAACGACTAAGAAAAAAGGCATGCACATTTTGATGTTGTCAATGCCGTGATTTTTTTGTATTGTTTTTAGGAAATAAAATAGTATTTATCTTTGTACTAAATTATTATAAGAACTTAAATTTGTGTAAAATTTATGTAATAAACTTGTAAATTGTAAATTTTTCCATCGTTTTTGAAAGCAACCATAAGTATATGGTTTAATAAGAAAACTATTATTTGAAAATTAATTATATATCTAAAAATTTATAAGGAACTATTAACTTATATACCAAGCTATGTTTAATAAAATTTAAAAGAATATTAAAGTTTTCATCTTTAGTGATTTTCCAGGTATACCTCAATAACCCACTAAATGGTATAATTTGAATTTAGACAGCTTAAATAAAAGTTAACTAATTCGGAAATTTGAAATATTACGGAAAATTGTTCACTAATAGAAATTCATACATTTTTTATATAAAATGTATCTTATATTTTCTATATAAAGAAAGTTTTTAAATAATTGTCTATAAAAAGAACGTTTATAAAAAAGTTTTCTATAAAAAGAAAATTTATTAATAATTTTCTATAAAAAATTCATTGGGAATTTTCTATAAGCATATAGAAAATTATAGAAAATTTTCTATAAACAAAAAATTAATAAACTTTTAATCAAATAATTTATAATTTCAATAAATTATATGAGAAGATAATTTACTGACTTTTTTCATTTAAACAGAAAACTGATTAAATATTTAATTAACATTTTTATGTAAAAAAAAATATGGAAAATTTTTATTTCAGTAACAGCTGTAAAAATATTAATACGGAAAAGTGTGCTAAGATTTTCATTTTGAATTAAGTAAAAACTAAAAGAAAAAAAACAGGCAGAAAGTAAAGAAAAGGATATAATACCTAATCTAGAAGCAGCTGCTTTTAAAAATGTATTACCTAAAAATTTTCTTTAATATGCATTTATTACCTGTATGAACAAAATTCTAAATCACTCTCATACACTATTAAGGCTTTCCCGCCAGGTCACTCCAGAAATGTTTGTATCCTATAAATAATTGATAACAGCAAAAATTGTAAATGACACTGACATTCTTGTCATATAGTCCTTTGACACATGTCATTGTCTAATATTTAAAGCTTATTTTTCTCTTGGGAACTTAGATTACAAAAGCTGCATTACAATACAACTCTACATACCATAAATAAGTCCTTAAAGCTTTTTGACTTAGCTATTTTATTGAACAGCTCTTTAATAAAGTTCTTTTCAGTCTTCTGCTGGTAATAGATTAGATATCATATAAAAATATGTACTAAAATTAAAACGGACAACGAAAAGTAAAAAATCACAAAAAAAAAAAATCAACAAAAATTTAAACAAAATTATGGCCAAGAAAATAATAAAATAAAAAAAATATTGTAAAAAATTAGAAATGTTAACAAAATTGGGTTTAAAATCATAATTTAAAAGAAAAGAATGTAAGAATTTTTTGATACTATACACAGATTATTTTTATAATATAAAAATAATACACAACACATACACACTAAGAAATATATTGTAGGTATTTTTAGACAAAAAGGACTTTAAAAATAATTATTGTTTTTGTCCAAAAATAAACTAGAAAAAATATAATAAAATTAAAAAAATATGAAATGATTTCTATGTTATGTTATTAATTTGAAAAAATAATATAAAAAAAAATTATTAAGGATATTACTTGTTGTTGTATTTTTGCTACGAAAAAAGTGTTGTTGTGCAAAAACCAATTCCAGCTTCCTTATTAAGAAAGAAAAAGGGAGATTACCAATAAAAAATTAGCATTTTAAAATTTAATTAAAAATTAATTATACATTAATAACTAATTCATTGAGAACCTTCATCAGTCAGTCAGTCAGCCTAACATCAAATGTTTTAAATCAAAATCTAAAAGAACACAACATAAACACACTTACAGTTTACAGGACCAATTTTTTTTTGTTAAAAAATTTTTGTGTGTGTATGCATTTCTTGTGCACATTTCCTATTTTTTCACCAACGAATTTCAACCATGGCACGCTCAACTATATACAGCAGCCCATTATTTTAAACTTACAATTATAATCATACTAACACAGACAAATAGACAGACAGACAATCAAAAAATAACTTTACTCCCTATTATCCTTTATTTCTTGGTAATTTTATGTTATTGAATATTTTTGTGTGTTTATTTTTTTATATTTTGTTTTTGTAATACAGGTCCTTGAGCAACATTAAATAAAATATGGTTTTGTGCCAAAGTCAAAGCTTTCCTTTTTTCGGGGAAGTTGGTGTAAATAATCATTAACAATACAATAATAATAACAACAACAACAAAAATGACATTTAAAAGTAAAATAATAAGGGAAAATAAAAAACAACCGTTATAACCAAAATTATCTACTTTTAAGCAGTGAGTGAGAGTGTTAAGTGAGAAAATAAAATTAGCATAAAATTTAAAGAGTAAAAGAGAACGAAAAAACAAACTTCCGTTAGCTGAGTAAACTTCCTTATAAAAGAAGAGCCATTCAAAGCTTTTAATCAAACGCATAAACAATAAAAAGCGCGCCTAGTTAAAAAACAAACAACATACAAACATTAACTAAATACTCTCACAAACAAATGACAGTTACTAATGTTAAACAAACGTTTTACCGTTAAACATTGACATCACAAATTTTGTTGTTGTTTTTTTTTTGTGTTTTTGTTTAATCTCAATTAAGCAGGAAATTTCGTAAAACAACAAAAACAAATAAAATAATGTCGCAAAGTAATAAAAAAGAAAAGGTTGTGATTTAAAAGCAAAACAAATACAAACCAAATAAAATGTTATTATAATCCTTTAGGGGATAAAAAAAGGAAAATATAACACCAATAAAAATCAACAACAACAACAATAGTTAACCAAAAACAACACATTAGCAGCAATAATAAGTTTAAACATACAAAAAAAAAAAGTATTGAAAAAGTAATTTAAATCATAGTTCGCTATTAAAATGTCCGAAACCAAATTAAACAATTGTCATAACATTGAAAATGGTGTATCGTCCTTAACATCCATTAATAAACATCATAATAAAGATGAACATAATGAGTCCTCGGAAGGACCCACCGTTACGTTACCCCACTCCGTTTTAAATAATTTATTTACAACATTTTATGTTAATCAAAGACGTGAAGCTCTTAAATGGTTCCTCCTCGCATATCTATGCTTTAGCATATACACTCTGGGCATACCAGCCGAACAGGCCATACAATACAGAAGTAAGTAAATGTTTAAATTTATTTGTAGTCAAACAATTTTATTAAATTTATTAACATAATTTTAGTAATTTATTGCAATTAATTTGGTATTAATTTTAAAATATCAGTTAAAAATCTCAATATGAAAAGTATAAAAAATATTGACTTTTGAAATTTTAAAATTCATAATCGTTTATTTTTAGACTCTGTAAAGATACAGTTAAAACAAAAAAAATTAAAAATTGGACCAATTGGAAAATTTAGATAGTTGATAAACAGATTAGTTGAGAAAAAAATCGGATGAGAAAAAAATATTAATAAGGGTTTTAAATATGACTCTACCATATAGATACAGCTGAAGATTTATTCCTTTTTAATATCAAAGATCAAATAAAGTATCGGCAAGCAAACTATGTTTTTATTATTTCCTTTCTTCCTTGTCATTGATCAGTTTTTGGGATACGAAGAGGATTTTGACAGTTCAGTACATCGGCTGTGTCAGCGGACGATACGGCATTTTTATACTACCCACCATCAAGAAGATGAAGATATATTGATTTTGTTATTTCATGTATAACATGTCGAAAAATTAATTTAAGATTTAAGAGTTGATCTAACTATGTCCGCCCGTGCGTCTGTGGAAAGTAGGATAATATTTATCTTTTATAAGTTTTGGTCGGTATTGAAAATTATCAAAATCGGTTAACAACAATATGATCAAAATATTAAAAACACAGTGTGTTTCGTTGTAGCTTCATTTCATACTTTTCTGCTAATATCTCTTAAACACATAATATCAAACAACTCTTAAATAAATTTCTCACAAATATTTCAAGGACCAATGTAAACTTGAAAAACTTCATGGTGGGTATATAGATTCGACCGAGCCGAATATAACATTAGCGTTTGTTTATCTTGAATTTGCTTGCCACATAGAGATTCAACTTTAAGTGCGTTCGTTTACCCAAAAACTAAAATGTCTGTCAGAAATAATCAAAAAGCTACAAGAAAATACATATCTCAAAATAAAACTAAAATTTTCACTTAAAATTTATCGATAACTTTAATTTAGGTCCACATGAAATTCTAGCTCAATTTAAGTATATATACAAATCCATATATCTAAACTGTAGTCCCAAAATAAATGAAAAATAAAAATTTATTGAAAATCTGTACTCCTGTTCTGTAACTTGTAAAAATTTTCAAAACAAAAAAAAAAAATCTGGTTGTCCAGTTTTTAGTAGAATATTTGAAGTAAATACATTTAATGTCAACAATAAATAAACGATCTATTATTAAATCCTTGTTTTAAACAAGACGACGATTATAAATTTCTCGAAATAAAATTTTCTCACAAAGTTACAGAACTCGGGTGCTGGTAAATTCGTTTTAGAAAATTATGATATTTGGAATATATGTGATATCCAAAATGATTAGCGGAATTATAAAGAATTGGAAACATTAATAAAGAAGAACTTAAGCTTTAAAATTTTTTTTTGATATATTAAGTCCATGTCAAAACGGACAGCAATCGGATTTGACATCTCCGATTTCAATGAAATTTGCTACAAGCATTGACCTTTGAAAGTGTTTCCAGAAATAAAAAACGAAAAAAATTTAAAACCTTCATAAACTAATACATATTTAACATCTAATCACTTTTTAAATGTACATGATAGATCTTTAGTTGTTGCTTTATTATTTTTATTATTATTATATTATTAAAGACAAAGATCTTACCTTTATAACGATATATACATATTTTTTATATCAAAAGTTCAAAGGTGAAAGTAGAAATAAAAAAAATTAAAACTATTATATCTCAAATACCGGTATTTTTAAAATTCTCTTTCAACCTGTACTCTTAAGCCAACTTGAAACTTGAAATTTGGCATAAATATAGGGTTTTATTATCAATATATGTTTTTTTTTCAGGAATTTTAAGATACCGTTTTAATCTAAGTACTATAAATTTTGAACTATCGAAGTATGAATAATAAAGTGTGATTACTTTTGGAAAAAATTCAACCGCTTTTAGATTTTTGAAACGTTATATTTTTGGATTGGGAGGATTCTTTACTTGAATAGCTTTTGCAATTCTTAATATATGTAGTGAATTTCATTGAAATACAGGATTTCAAACGTGAACATGTCTGTATTTTTTGTCCCTTTTGATATGGAGTCACTCAATACAGATATGTAATATTAATCAGTGATTTATTTTAAAAACTATTTTCAAAATCATAAATTTCGTTTTAAAACTATCATGTCTGTATTAAAAATAATTATAATCCGTAATAAATCTTATTTTTTTAGCATGTTACATTATATTTGATGTTATAGCCATTAGTAGTTGGCTGCTAATGTTTGCTGCTAGTAAATATGAAAGATTCAAACAGAAAAGGCCCTTTTATATAGCCATATTAATAAGCAGTGCACCAATTGTCATCTGGACATGTTTTATAATACATTTTGTAACATATTCTTTCGTCCAACAAGTAACAATATCCGCCAGGTTGGTGTTAAAAAAGAATTTTCTTGTTAATTTAATAACTAAATATGGTAATTTTATCTTTATTATTTTTTTCCCTCTTCCCCTGTTCAACAATATTTATTTTCCAAAAATTGTGTTATGCATTAATAAATGCTTGTAAAGAGAACTCTTGGGATGGGCTATATTGTTTAATTTTTTGGTACCCGTAAGTTTACCCGTTCCTCTATACTATACTGGATGTTTTATGTGTTTTATAACGTTTTTTGGCTACTATGCCCTCATCTATTTGTCGTCACGTGATGATCCCATGTTCAACGAAATGGTAATTTTTGAATAATTTTCTCAGTTAATAAAAAAATGTCGTGCTGTTTGAATTAACAATATTTAAATAATAATAATAATAATTTCAAGCTTTTGGCCAATATGGTTTTGGTTTCGGCTGCTTTAATTATTGGTTTGTTATACTATGACATGAATGCCGCCAAACAAAGAAGGGCATTTTTGGAGGCCAAGAAAAGTTTAGAGGTGAAAATGATTATAGAAGATCAATCAGCCGAACAGGAACGTTTGCTATTGTCAGTATTGCCTAAGCATGTAGCTGAAAAAATGAGACAAGATTTGGGTTCCACCAGTTCAGAACCTTTTAAGAAAATCTATATGAGTCGTCATGAAAATGTCAGGTAATATTTTCATATGAAATAAATTTAATATAAATATATCTGTATATTTTTAATTAAAATAATTTTCTTTATTTCTCTAGTATTCTATATGCTGATATAGTAGGTTTTACCGCCATTTCATCAACATATAGTGCTCAGGATTTGGTTAAGATGTTAAACGAGTTATTTGCCCGTTTCGATAGATTAGCTGAGGTAAATTTTAATTATATTATAAGGATTTTATTTTGTATACACTGATGTTTATTTATGTTTTACTTTTGTCTATGTATTTGTATCTGTTACCATTTTATTATTATTATTATATCCTTATAAAAAGTGTTATGTATAGCAAAAAATAAAAATTAATTTGTTTTATTTTTCCATTTTTGTTGATTCAATATTTATGTGGTTGACTGCCTGGTTTATTTTATTTCATTTTCGTTTTATTGTGATTTGATTAACCTTTACGTTTACTTTTTCATCACACATTTAAACATATATAGTAGATACTATATTTGTAATAATGTACACATGTTTGTACATTGTTTATGAGAGTTTTTTCTATGGACTTGCATGTGTACATAGCGACAATGTTATTTACCAACCTTCATTGGGTTAAGTTAAATGTGACCAACTTTTTAATCCTTTAAGGTATAAGACCTTTTTTTGGAACCAGAGAATAGTTTATTTCTTTTGAAAAATAAACCATATAATGACAAAGGTCAAGAGGTCAGTAGTTCTAAAATTTATTGGTTTTATGGTCTCTTTTGAGTTAGTTTTAAAGAGAATTGGAAAGGAAGATTAGGATACATGAGAATGGATAGTGGCAGTATTAGTTTTATCGTAAGAATTGATCAGAAAGAAAGCAAAATCTAGTAGTTGTAGGAAAATTTGCAGACTAAAGTAGTAGCCGAGTTTTGTTCAAAAAATATGTGCTCACTTTAGAGCTTTATGTAGGATTTTCGGTCTGAAACCAGTTGAATATGAGTGTTTATTTTAGGTTTATCCATGCTAATGATGGCTATTAGGGTAATATTTACATAAACGATTCTTAAAAGCAATTTGGACCAACAACAAAAACAACAAGTTTTATTTCCAATTTTTACAATTGATCTCAATGAAATATGTTGTCGCCGTTATTGTTGTGGTCGTCATCTGTTCATGTTATATTATCAGAAGCTGCAGCAGTAAACAACAACAATAATTGTGTTATCAATAATATCATGATTGCTGTTGTTCTTGATTAATGTATCTACAACAGATCTACATCTGTTAGCAAAAAAACAAAAAACAACAATAACTACAACAACTTTTATTGCTCAAGATTTTTGTTAACAGCATCCGCTGTTGATTGTCGCTAATGATGTTGTTGGATGTAGTTGTTATTGTAAAAATTTAAAATGTTTAAAATGTTTGAATTCGAAAATATTGAATACCTTCTATACAAATGCACGATAATTCAGTGAGTCTATTAAAATATCTTTAGACTAAATAACGTGAGTGAAGATCCTCAAGTGCATAGCGTTTACAGATGAGATTGTGAATTAATTTTTCTTTTTCGTGCATTTCAATGGGCTGAAATCCTAAGCTTGCATTATCCTTAGACTTATTCCTGGAGTCTAAAATAGGTCATATCATCCTTGTTATCAGCCATCTATTATGCTAAATCATGATACTATTTATTGGAATAATTGCCATAATTATTTGGAGATAACAAAGCAGTGGAGTAAGAATTTTCTGAACCGCTAAATACTTCATCAGCTTTCGTGGTGTTTTATTCATTACGGTTTCGTTAAAATATTTTTTTAAAAAATATTAATCTATATTCTAATAGTCAAGTCAGATATGATGAAAGAACTTATCAGAAATGAATTCGCTTTTAGGTCACGAAGAAGCCGATCAACAGGTTAGCGTGCTGCTGGGCTTTGTGCAAATTAATTATATTGCCGGGCATTTTGAAATCGTCACAATGCAGATGCCTATGTTCAACGGCTATCACGCTATAACCGTACCACACATTTATTTTATTTTCTTCAAGTTTTATATTTAATTAACTTTCAGGAAAGCTAAAGCAATTTCAATTTTAAAAATTTCGGTCACATTGAGTATGCACCACCTATCAAGCAATCCCTTAGTATCCTTTTTCTGTTTATTGGTTTTTCAGTTCGTTTCTTTTTTAACTGTAGTAATTTTGTTTTACTTTCTTTTTTTATTTTCGTTGTTGTTAATTTTTTTATGTTATAACAAAAACACATTTTTAACAGGCGACAATGACAATGGCTATAATTGAACGGCCATTTAAAAAAAGAAACAGTTATCAGCACTTAGTTAACACTTTTTCACTTTGTTTCTTTATTGTCTCTCTCCTTCTCTTTACTTCTTTGTATAAAATGCTCTTCTAACGTTTCTCTAAACGCGCGCTATATATTATGAATGTATTGTGGTGTCTCGATGTCACTGTTGCTGTCATAGAAATATCAACAACTACGTATAAAAATTCTAGGCGATTGTTATTATTGCATTAGTGGAGCACCAGACGAAAGACCAGATCATGCTGTGCTATGTGTACACATGGGTTTGTCAATGGTAAAGGCTATAAAGTAAGTCTACAATAGAAGGTTAAATGAAAATTACTATTTATAATGTTGTAAAGTGAATAAAAATGATGGTGTTGATGATGATGATGATGAAGATGAAAAAGAAAATATTAACTAACTGACAAACATTTAAGTTAGTTGTTAGTAATTAGAAGAGGGAATGGAAGTTTGAGGAACATAATATTAATGAATGAATGAAGAACCAACTATATTTTATGGTGTTGTAATTTTAATATTCTTTTGTGCTTTCAATTTTTTTTCTTCTTCTGTTTTTGCTTTACAAACAGATATGTGCAGCAAAAGGCCAATTCACCTGTTGACATGAGAGTTGGTATACATACGGGTGCTGTTTTAGCTGGAATATTGGGACAACGTCAATGGCAATTTGATGTCTATTCAAAGGATGTTGAATTAGCTAATAAAATGGAATCAAGCGGAAAAGCTGGGTAAGTTGATTTGTTAATTGTAATGAGGATTATATGTATGTATGTTTGTTTGAAATAAGCGACAAATGATTTGTGTAGTGTTGCAGAATTGTTATGACATAAATGTGACAATAGCAATGTCCGAGATTAGAAAGTATTTATACACTAAGAGAAATTTCGAGATTTCTATATAATGTACCCGTCATTTGAAGTAGATTTTGAAAATATATAGATTTTGAAAATATAAATGTTACAACAAAGTCTATCAACATTAATATTGTGGGGTAGTCCGGCTCGAAGATCCAAATAATAATCTTTCTTTCTGTTGATACCAAAGCACAACTTAAGGACTTTAATTAAACATTAGAAGAATATGATACGTATCCATTCATTCCGAAGGAGCAAGTATTTTCGCTTTTTGTGTCCGTTTGTTGGTCATAAGAATATTTAATAATGACATATGATCATACGGTTCGAAAGACCAAATATGTTCCCTTTTTGTCTATGTTTGTCGGTACAAAAATAACTATGCAACATGATATTGGAGCGTTGTAATTCGGTATCTTCCTCAAAAGACCAAATAATGTTGATGTCACTGTTTATCATTACCAAAGAACTGTTAAGAGGCTACTAGAGTAACGCTTACACCTAATCTCTGTAGCTAAATGTTAGGAGCACCGAATCTAGCATTCTTAACGCTGATTATATAAATGAGACTGAATGAGACACCGGTTTATCAGTGCTCCTGGTCTTGCTTTCGTTGAAATCTAAACTTATCGCCCGATTTGCCCCATTAAAGTTTTGGGAGTCCAATTTTTGGAGAACATAGTGTGAAGTGAAGTGTCGGGTTCGAAGGCGTTGCCAACATTGAATTCATAGATGTGAAATTAAAATTTTGTTTTGTGTTGTGTCTCTCTCTCTCTCTTTAGCGGTATTAAAAGAAAATTAGATATCATAATATTTTAAGTATGGAATCCATTTCAATTTATTTTAAAATATTTTATAAACTTTTACAAAGTAATAAAATCATTTTCTTAATTTATATTCTTATTGAACTATTAAACACAATTATATTTCTTTAATTAATGAAACATTTTCCCTTTTCTTTCCACCCTTTTTTCTTGCAAATGCCAACATTAAAGACGTGTTCATATATCTGACAAAACTTTGGCATATCTAAGTGGTGAATTTGAAGTGGAACCAGCATATGGAGAAAAACGTGAGGAAGCCTTACGTATAGCTGGCCTCAAAACTTATTTTATAAAAAAAGTTCTGAAGCCTGTAAGTGTCATGGTTATAGTTATATACAATCAATTATACATATGTAAATATGTACGATTAAACTTAAGCATACATACATACATTCACATGTACTTTATAAATAATGTGACATACAAGACAATAATAAACTTTCAATGATTTCCTCCTTTTGCCAGGAGTAGAAAAACACAAACAAATACATGAAAGAAACAAAGATTGAATGACATGTTTTCATATCTAGTCATTTATTTTATATTTAATTTTATATAGGACTTTTTCTTTGCATTTTTATTCACTCATTTATGCCACATATGAATGTATGATAAACTTTTTTTTCTTTGTTTTTGTTTTTTTTTTAAGTTTGCCTCCCCCAATGCTAAGAAAATCAACGAAACCCAGAACGGCAACAACGATGACAATGACGATACTTTGGATGAGGAGCTATTGGCTGAAAGTCAAGATGATAAAGTTAAAGATACACAAACAGAAACCGAAGAAGTTTGTGATAAAGCGGCACTATTTAAAGAGGAACTACGTAATGTGTTACGTGATCGAGATTATTATGCGTAAGTTGTTTAAATTAAGGTTAGGTTAAGCTATCATGATCAGCTGAATATGATCCACAGTGATCCCTAACTGAGCAAATATTTGAAAATTCAAATTTATATTTCTTATTTTTTAGCCATATTGATCAAGATACCGATTGTTTATTGAAATTCAAATTAAAAGAATTTGAAGATGATTATTCAGCCTATAGAGAACCGTTTTCTTCTTTACCTCTTATATCCGCTTTAATAGTACAAAGTATGGATATAGTTTATTCATTTCTAATATTACCAAGGTAAGTTGTTCTTTTTTCCTTCAACAATTGCTCACAATATAAACAATAACTATTAATTATTTCTTTCATTTAAACTTTTACAGATCACCTTTACATTTTGTTAATATAGCCGCTCCATTAGTACCCATTTTCATGCTAGTTTTTATAAGTGTGGCGGAAAGTTTTCCCAAATACTTGCCCGATTTCTTTGTCAGCATAAGTAAACGTTATAATGATTTCACCTGTGTACGAGAATTAACCGCCATTATTATAGTACTCACCATAGGTCTGAGTAATGTTATAGATGAGGTATTTTTCTAAATAATTATTATATTAATATAAATAAATTTTTAATTATTTATATATATATTGTTTTGCAAGTACTTTTTTGTGGCCTATATAAAATCGGAACATATTGTTAGTGAGAGTGTTTTTAATAAAACTCAAAGCGAAGAAGATTTTTTGGTAGCCGAGCCTATGATAGATGCTACACCGGATCCTTTAGATAATGTTATGTATCCCTCCTATTTAAGCAATTTTTGTGTTTTAATATTAATTGCCACTACTGTCATAGCACAACTTACGCATTTTGTAAAAATTTTACTACTAACACTCATAACAGGTAGGCAGCCCAGACACATGGACAGACTATAAATTAACTGTAATCCGTAAAGATTCCTAGAAATTTATTTTTATGTTTTATTTTTATTCTTTATTTACAGGTTTACATTGGTATTTTAATATTTATGTGCTCAACGATTTATATGCCTTGGAAGATGATTTGGCCTTCAATCCGTAAGTATATAATACATATGTACATACATACATATTCATTGTACAAACTAAAATTTAAATTATTCATAGGCCGTTTTATATTTAAGTAAATATATTTGTGTTTGCTTACATTTATGAAAATTTACTTATTTTTACAGGTAGTTAAATGTCCCTGACAAAAAGAAATATTTCCTTGAGTTTATCGAACAAAACAATTCACACAATGTGAATAATTTAGTCTGCGTTTGGTTTTGGTCATTTTAACTCGTTTTCCATACATACATATGTATGTACATATGTATTATTAATTTGTCATGGATATTATAAGTGAAGAAATTTTACAAATTATTGAAATTCTTTATCAAAGTTTTTCTTAAATTACTGCAGAAGTTGAAAATTAAATAGATCATTTCATGGCAATACAGGTTAGACGGTAATATCAACACTAAAATGGCAGAAAGGTCCTTTTTAGAATGAGCTAAAATAATTTTTATTATTGGAAGATTTCATTTTCGTTTTTCAGCAGGGATTAATTAATTTATTTATTTAATGTTACAATACAATTACAAATTTCATTTTAACCCTATTTATAATCGAGCGGAGTAACTAAGGCCCATTGTATTGAAACTATAAATGTACTAACTCACTACCAACTAGACTAGCGGAGTAAAAAAATACTAAAACAAGGTTTTCAGAAGAATTAACTAATACTGGTACAATGAAATCTGTTAAGTTCAAATAAATACAAAAGCTATGTTACAGTATTTACTATAAAAAATATCCGTATCTTGGCAACAAGTGCTAAAGACCTCATTTTTGTGTTCTATTCCAAAATCTAAAATTTTGTATATATTCTAGACAATCCAAGAATTCTTTACGAAGTCTTTGTAATAAATTCATGTAAAAAAAACTAATACTACAATTTTGTTATTTCTTCCAGAATTGTTTCCACCAGTCATATTATGTCGGCAGCTTTAGTATTTATTACCATTTCCTTGGCATTTTGGGCAAGACATGTAAGTTAAAAATATACTTCTTTATCACCAAATTTCCACATTTTTTATTTTCAAAATTATTCTTCCAGATGGATCGTGAAGATCGTGTTATATTTAAATGGAAATTATTGGTAACGGAACAAAAAGAAAGAGCCGATGATATGCGTAAACGTAATGAGGCTTTAGTTTACAATGTTTTGCCAGTGCATGTAGCTGAACATTTTATGAAGAATACCAAACGTTCCCATGATGATTTATATTCACAAAGTTATGCCGAAGTGGGAGTATTATTTGCTAGTATGCCAAATTTTTCTGGTAAATAAAATCAAGATACATCAACTATTTTTTTTATTTTTAACATATTCTTGTTTTTTTTTTTAACAGATTTTTACTCAGAGGAAACGGTTAATAATCAAGGTTTAGAATGTTTGCGTTTTCTTAATGAAGTTATATCCGATTTCGATGCAGTAAGTTTGGAAATTATACATATGAAATTATTTTTAAATTTATTTATTTTTGTATTTTTCATATTTCAGCTTTTGGAACTTCCTCAATTCCAGGATATTATCAAAATTAAAACTATAGGTTCTACTTATATGGCAGCAAGTGGTATAAATTTAAATAGGGATATAAAACCAGGAGATCCTATAACCAAAAGATGGGCTCACTTGGCTTTATTGGTAGAATTTGCTTTAGAATTAAAGAAGACTTTACAAGATATTAACGAACAATCATTTAATCACTTTGTCTTGAAAATGGGTGTTAATCATGGACCCATAACCGCGGGTGTTATTGGAGCCCGAAAACCGCATTATGATATATGGGGTAATACAGTAAATGTGGCCTCTAGAATGGAAAGTACAGGAAAAGCGGGAGCTATACAGGTTAAATAATAAATTATATATAAATTAAGAGTTATAAATTAAGTAAAGAAAATTTCTAGGTCACTGAGGAAACGTGTAATATATTACAAGAGTTTGGTTATTCCTTTTTACAAAGGGGTTTGGTCAGCGTTAAAGGCAAGGGACAATTAATGACCTATTATTTAAGAGTAAGTTTTGTACTTATGTTTTGTGCAAAGAATATAAAATAAAAATCTAACTTTTACGTCTTCTTTTTATCTAGGGTAAGTCTGATAAGCAAATATCTCAACTACAAGTAGAGTTTAATGCTAATGATCATAATACTCCTGTGACACCTACTATTGCTACCACCATAACAGACGATATACCCGTACAACAGGGCATTATTGGCAATATATTAAATCCTACTTCAGAGTCCGAAGTTCATTTGAAACTGGAAGATACAGAGGCTGATATTAAAACGCCTTTATTGAATTTGAAAACAAATGCCAATTCAAAATCTGCTAGTCCTTTAAAGGATTGTGCAAATGGTGAAATGACTACTGAGGAAGATGCTTTAATAACTACCGAAGAAACCATGTAAAATCTGTGACAAATTTTAAAATTTTAGCTCATTATTAAAATAAAAGAAAATAACAAAAAAAAAAAGCCCCTTAAAAGGCAGTTAACATTTAAACAAAAATATAACATAATTATTAGCCATTATATTAAAAACTAGATAGTAGAAATATTTTTTTCTAAGCTATTACCATTTAAAAAATAGTCATCCTATTCCTATAGATTCCTTCCTATTCATGTAGTGAAATACCTTTGTAAACATAGATAAGCTTAGAGATATGAAAGTCTATATCTAAAAACAGAATTCTAAAAATAAATTAATAAGAATTTGATTTAAATATAAAATTTAAAACCCATTTTTTTCAAAATAATTTTTCAATTCTGACTTTTATATTTTTGTTTTTTTGTTTTTAGAGCAGACTTTCCTATCTTGATGTTATCTATAGCCCCCAACAGTATTGTTTATTATTTTATATTGAAAAAAAATCTGAAAAATCATAAATTTAATTCAAATTTTTTATTGTTATTTAGTTTTATTACAACTTGGCCTAAGTTAACAAAATCACTTGTTGTTTAACGAACAAAAAATTAAAAAAAAAATAAAAATCTATTAACTAAGTACCTAAAGTATCAATATCTTGTTTTAAATAATTATAAATTAACTAAACAATTTTAGTGACTTTATATAAATATAAGAAAATATGTAAATTATTAAAACAAATGTAGAAAACATTTTAGTAAATCTCTGTAGTTCCATATTCCTCCACTCACTCCTAAACTCTAGCTCCTACCAATCAATCATAAAAGAAAGGAAAACACTAAATCCCACCTAAATCCATGAACAAACCATAACAAGAAAAATGAAAATATTTCAAAAGACACAGCGAAAATTTGGAAAATATTTAAAATAAATTATAATACGTAATTGAAGAAGAAAAAAACAAACAAACAAACAAAGAAACAAACAGCTTAATTAAACTTGGCTTATACATAATACATTAAAATCACAAAACATATTGGAAAATAAATGTTAAAAAGCTATAAAAACAATTAAAACGAAATTCTGTAGAAATTAAGTCTTTAACAATAGTTACTTTCTCAACGAATAAACTATTTACAAACACACACACACACAATTACATACACACTCACATAAACTATAATTTTATAAACCAATTACATTTGCATTCTAATCCCTAATCATTTTTAAAAAAAATGTGTAGAAAAATCCTTTAAAGTATCGTAGAAACTTTATAAATTTAAATTCCTATAAAATTTTTGCAAATGTATTTGGATAATCTTTAGATTTTTTACAGTGTATTTGAAGTAACGTAAACGTAAATATATGTATTATATATAACAATTAGTTAAAATGTAACAACAGCTAACCCAAATATATGCCTAATAAAAAAATAAACTAAATACTTCATGATGCTCACTAATTGTTACTTAAAAAATGAATTACTCTAACGTAACGTACCAAAGTAATCTTACAAAAGGAATCCCCTAAAACTTCATTATTTCATAAAATTCAAAATGTTTACGTTACTTTAAAACACAAAACCTTATAAAAATTTATTTAATTTATTTTTTTGTTGTAACATCAAAAAAATCACTGCTTTAAGCCAAAGACAATCATCTGACATTTTTATATACATACATACGTATATATTTCAATTTTATTTTTAATTAAGTTTTGTAATTTTTAATTAACCATCTACTACATTATTTACTACACCCACCTCATTTGAAATATTTACTTTAAAAATGTCATTTTGCATAAAATAAAAAACATTGTAATATTATCTATTATATATTATTTTATACTCAAAAATAAAAATACTCGTATATATAAAATACATATACATAAATTATTATTATTATACATATACATATATATTTTTTTAAATTATCATCTTATCAATAAGTTTTGTACAAAAATATCTATTTACCTGTATGTATGAATGTGTGTTTTAAAATTAGTATAAACTTAAAGAAAAATCATTTAGAAAAATTTTATTAAATATAAATTTTTTAGTTAATTTTTATTATTTTTAGTTTAACTTAAAATAGGACTTAAATTAACTATAATTTTAATAAAAGAATAAAAAATAGTAGTGAATGTATTCAAATAAAATGTAAAACATACATAAATCTATAATAGAACTTTAATTAAAGATACGAGAGTCGTATGATCAAAATCTGACCTCGACCAAAAAAAAAAAATCTGTTTTAAAACTGTTTTATTGTATTTTTGTAAAAGCAAGGAGAGAGAGAGTCCAAAACATAGTCCGGGCGGTAATACTTAATTAATCGAACTTTTCTTTTTCAACAAAAGTACGAATAACGAGATCGGAATCTATATTCAACAATACAAAATCTTTTGTACCCTTCACCATAGATTATTGACATCGAAATGAAGCTTAAAAAAAATATTGAAAGCATCATCCGTACTACAGACATTTTCGTTTTTAATTCAAATTTCTATTAAATCAATCTTAGACTTACGATTTTTTGGCAACCGAATCAGGTTTTTGACAAATTGTGAAGGATAATGTATCTATCAATAAATAAAATTTTCGCCCTAAAATATGCTTTAATTTATTTTTATAAATCTATAATACAATACTCAATACACATGTTTGTGTGTGTATTTATAATATTAACTTTATTCCAGTTTTTGTCATATAACTTGGTTGTTTATGGCAGAATTTTGACCGTTTTACATAAATAATAAAAATCTATAGCTTAAAAAAATTCTTAAAAGTCAAAGTCAATTATTAACAATAACAATAATATATAAAATTCTCAATATCTCGCTTATTATGCATCCAAATGGAAAAAGAGCTTCAATTTGGAATCACTAATATTATTCACCAAAAATCGATTTTT
>MINK01009773.1:0-10480 GCA_001735545.1 Phormia regina
CTATCTATCTATCTATCTATCTATCTATCTATCTATCTATCTATCTATCTGTCTATATTTTTTATTTAATAAAAACAATTTTGATTCAATAAAATAACGTCTTTGGATATTTTTAAAAATCCAAGCAATATTTTAATAATTTTTTTTTTTGTTTTTTTTTTTTTCGATTTTCTAATATTATATTTAATAAATAGTATATTATTTTAATAAAGAAAATTTTAAAATTTTTCAATAAACAATCTACGAATTAGAGCTTTGTTTCTATAAATTTTGTTATATGTTATAAGTCCTCTTGACTTTATGAATTTTATTATTGAATTCGAGTGTTTTTTTAACTAAAATTCCATATTTAATGAATCAATACCTTTAAATCTCTGCTAACAATTGTTTAGTAATTTAAGTGCCAGTTAAATATGTTTAGTACGAGTATTTAAATAACATTGAGTTGAGATTATCAATGAATTTTACAAGGTACTTGCTGTCAATTATCTCTATTTAAATTTTCTTTTTATTAACTTAAATATTAAGTCATAAAAATTTGGGAAACTCTGCATTTTTTTAATAACATATATTTAACAAGGTTTATGGGGATTTAGTTTTAATTTCCGTAATTAATATACATACATTTGCTGCATTTGACTTTTGGTTGATTGCATCAAATAAAAATCCAAGCTTTCGATTTTCAGTACCATTGTTAGCATTACTATTATAAGCTACATTATCTTTAGATCGGAAGCCTTCAGGTTCTCATTGTAGTTTATTACGCAAATTAAACTATGCAAAGTAAACTAGTATATAAAATTTTCATAATACTACAGTTTGAAAATCAATGTTGATTAAAATATATACTTATGCACATTAGAATGCACCAGAATTTTCAAATTTTCGAATTTTGACCCTAACCCCCCAAAAATCGTTCTTTGGATTACAAAGAAATCGGATTCTTTTACTCTTGCTGTTGACGACACTTTTTTCCCATATAAACACACCCTATACATTTTATGTTCAGAGAGCCACGGTTTAACGTTAAACGATTTCACTAAATTTTGCATTCTAATATACATACATATACAGTAGACTAGAGTATCCAATTATTCGGAGTTTCAGATTTTTCGGTTTATTTGACAAATAATTATTCGAGGTTTTAAGTTTATCGGTTAATAACCGATTAATGCCAAATTATTCGATTAATCGAATTGTTTTAGTAATATAAATTAGGTATATAGATAATGCTATTTATAAAATTTAATATATTGAAATAGTTATTTAGAGACTTAATATGGATAATATAGGGTCCGTCTTAATAAATCTATCACCCATAATACTATAATTGTTATTCAAATTAAAGTTTAATTAATCAGTATAATTGTATCTTGTTATAAATATGTTAGTAAGCCTTTATCAAACATACATTTTTTTGTGAATACGGCTGTTAATCTTTCAATGTCGTTTTGTTAAAGTGTTCCAGTAAACAAATAATATTCAGAGGGATCCAGAGATAGTGCAAAGTCTGATGATTTCAATAAATGTTCCATTTTTGATAGCTATTTAGTGATAAGAAAGTCATGAATAGTGACATTACGTTCTAAATTATTCGAAAAGATAATCGACCAAAATTAATCGGATAACCGAATGGCTGTTAATCGATTGAATACCCTAACAGTAGACTCGCGGAAACGTCAACTTATTTTTACCAAGGATCTTCACGTGTTTAAGACTGTTCACCTTTTCGATTGGTAAACATAAATATAAAACTTTTTTGTTTAACGAACAAAAACCAGTATTATATGCTTTTAGGATTAGAAATAAAAACCATTCATTCTTATTCGGGGATTTCCCAATTCATAAATTAAAAAAAAAAATAATACTAATAGTAAAATGTTCACTTTTTTTAGCTTTCATGTTTAATTCATGTTTTAAAATAGTCTGTGTAAAAAAATTGTCCACAGTTCTGAGTCGTTCACGCTTTCGAGTGTTGACGTTTTCGTGTGTACACTGTATATTCTTTTAACGCTAAAGCCCAAATTACAATAGCGCGTAGGCAGCAGCAGCAGCAAATACATAAGTAAAATAAAGCAAGATGGTGATTTTATATTGTTGCTGCATTCGTTTAAATGTAATTATAACAGCAGAAATATGTTATATTGACAGTGAACAGCTGATAATTTCTTCTGATACTGTTGCTGGCTATGCGTGATTGTAATTTGCCGTTACCGCTAAAAATCCCATTCAATAAAATAAATAAGATTACCGAAATAGCTCGAAATGTACCAATACAGTTACCTTTTTATGGTGAAGGCTGCCAACGTAGTCATTTTAGTTCCATATCGTTTAAGGTTCTCATTTAATGGACGTTTAAAGTGTGATGCCTCAGACTTTTTTTAATCAAAAATTAACAAAATTTGAGGTTTTATAACTATTATGTGCATCATCCAATTTAATTGGCATACTTGGTGAAAGGAAATTCCTCTTTACGATGGACTATTAATTTTATGTACGAGTTCATTGTTTCAGTAAAAAGATATAATTCAAAGAAACGCTGTTATGAACAGTACATTGTACGGTGGCGCAGAATCGAAAATTTTTGTAAATAAATCTGTAAGTCGTGAGCAGCTGCTTGAATTTGCGTAAAATTTGTTAAAGATCTAGCAGAGGAGTTAATAATGTTAAGTTTGAAAGAAGTACCCAGCAAACCCCTCATAGGCGGAGCTAAAGGAGCTCAAAGTTGGGTACCTCTGACATACAAATTTTTTAATCGCTTGCCAAATTTTTGATTCTCCTACAATTTCAAATATTTTTGAACATTGTTGCAGGTCCTGATAAGAACTACAAAAAAAACATGTTCTATTTATCTTTTATGGTTTTTGAGTTATTTTTCATTTGAATTTTTAAGTACCTCAATTTTTTATGTACAAGGTCCAAGTTTTTTTCATATATCCCATTGTTTCCGACCGATTTCATTTACCATATTTCACGAAAATCTAACTAGGCGATCAGAAAATACAACTTTTATTTCTATTATGCGCCAATGTGAGATTCGGTCATCTAAATATTAGGGTTTATCAAATCGACTTTCGAATAATTGAAGAATCGACTTTTTGTTGGAAAAAGTCGAAAAGTCATAATCGTCTATTTATTTTGAAAATTGTCGAGACATTCTTGTTGCCAAATAGTCGAAATGTCGATAATAGTCGAAAAAATCGAAAATAGTCGGAAAAGTCGAAAAAAGACGGAAAAAATCAAAAAGTCGACTATTCCAAAATTAAAAAAGTCGAAAAATCTATTTAGCCCTGCTAAACATATAACATAGTAATAACTGATTCATCATCCCACAACCCAAACGTCTATAGCTAGAGATATGAAATTTTTAACTTAGGTAGGTCTCTATCTATATAGATCCACTAAGACGAGGTTTTTGGTAATGCGAATGTTTAGGGGGTAAAATTGGTAACCTTATAACTCGCAAACTAAAAAAGATTAAAAAAGTAAAAAAATAATTGGACAGGTGTCTGGTACTTTTTTGAAAATCAGCTTTTTAGGGAGAAAACGGGTAAAAACTGCATTTTAGTAATTTTTGGCACCATATGTATTTTTGAAACCAATACAGATAAAATTTATATCGTATTCATAATTAAAAAAAAATAAAAATACAAGTTTGATACTTTTTAGAAATTCAAACGTTTGATTGGTAAAAGTCGTTCTTATTTTTGGTACTTTTTTCATAATTTTTTTTATATATTCAAATATTCGTATAAGAATTTTAATACGATATAACAATACAATTTAGAAATTTATTGGAATACAATTTTTGCTGCTTCGATGGGTGAAATAAAGTACCAAAAAAAAAGGGGTAAAGACGGGAAATTACATTTAAATCAATCTTAATAATAAATTTTCAATTACATTAAACACGAAATTAAGAAAATGTAGTCCTATGTAGATAAAAATGCACAAGAGTGAAATTTGTTGTACTTAAAGATACATGGTCCTGTGGTTAAGAATTCAAGAGGATGGACTTAAATACGAATGGTCCGTTGTACTTTTTTGTTCTTCTAATGGTAATTTTTAAATTTTATATAGTTATTAACCTGGAAACATGAAATTAGGGATATGTGGTCCTTAGTTAATGAGAATCCATAAGACGGAACTTTGTGGTACGTTTTTGTTATTTTTATGGTACTTTTTGAGTTTTCTATAATATTTAACCTAGAAACGTGAAATTAACAACATGGAGTGCTAAGTGAATGAAAATCGATAAGAGGGAACTTTGTGGTACTTTTTAAATTTGCAATAATAAACATAGGAACATGAAATTAAGGATATGTAGTCCTAAGTGAATGAGAATACATAACAAGGGATTTTGTGGTACTTTTTTGTTCTTCTAATAGTACTTTTTGAATTTCCTATAATATTTAACGAAGAAACATGAAATTAAGGATATGTGTTCCTAAATGAATATGAATCTATAAGAGAGGATTTTATAGCACCTTTTTGTTTTGATGAAACTTTTTCGAATTTTCTAAAAATTTGAATTAGATTTTAATTAATGGTTTATCATAATTTCGGAGACTGTAATAATAAGTCAAAACGTATTCGGATCTCTGATTTTAAGGAATTTTAATACAGGTATTGATCATTAGAGTATGGATGTGACGGTTTAAAAATCTAATAAAAAAAATGTAAAAACTTAACAACTTTAATTTAGTTCAAGATTTAAAAGGTCAAAATACAACTAACAAAAAATAAACCATTATATCTTCGAAAACTATATTTTTAAAATTCTTAAAAAGATATACAGTGTTAACACATCTCTTATATATGCTTTACTTTAGATTTTTTCATACAAAATTTCAATAAAACTAGTGCAACACAGGGCCAATCAGCTCGTATAATATATATTAATTTCGAACTTTAGTCAAATGTAGGTCTTAAAAACTGTTCCTTATTGTGGAACTATAAAATTTTCTTCTTTCCAATTTTCCCACTTTAATACATCAACATAGTAGACCCACCCTTAAGATTATTTTAACTGTTAATTTAAAGTATACAGAACACAGGGTCTTTATTTTCAACTAAATTTTTATAGCATTAAATTTGCTTTCAAAATAATTTAAACCACATAGTTTTTAATACCAAAAGTTTTGAATATATTTTAATATACAATAAAGGACAAAATTATTACAATAACTTGTAAATTTACTACTTTAAAATAATAGACATATTAAAGCAAAAAATAATAGATAATATTATTTAATAATATATTTATTTTTGTAATTTAACAAAATTTAAATAAAGAGCTAGCGTTTTTTTTTTTTTAACTTTTTTCATTCTTTTTAATTATTTATACAATTTGTGTTATAAATTAAAATTTACCTCTTAATGTTTTTTTTTTTAACTAGATTTAATGTGTTTTTCTTCTTTTCTCCTTAAAAATTCTTTTTATCTTAATATAGATTTTCTTTAATATACTTTTAATTGTAACTTTTTTTTTTAATTTTATGTCTCTTCTAGATGTATGGTAAATATAGCACTTAAATATGTAATTAAATTAATACATTATATATTTTTTTTCCTTTTTTGTAATTTTCTGATATTTTTTTTAGGTTTTATTAATTTTTATTTGCATGTGATAGGTTTGTTTTTTATTATTATTATTATTTGTAGTATTTGCATTGATTAACAAGAATAATAACATTATAATTTTTTTTAATTGTTAAATAAAATACATAAATATTTAAAACAAATAAAAATAAATTCCTATAAAATTTAAAGCAAAAAAAAAATTTAGAAAAAAATTTAGCAAAATTTTAGCAGGTGGGGTTTAAAATCAAATAGAATAATTTCATATAAAATAAAAACAAAATGAAATCAATTTAATTTTAAATTTTAAATTTAGAAAAATTTAAATCAAGAATTATTAGTGTTTGGAATAATAGTTGGAACTGAAATGTATTTTGACGCTGACATACATTTTACTAGATGATATTTTAAGGTTCAAAAAAAAAAAAAAAGCTTGTAGTAGTTCGCTCAATAAATACTATTATAAAATAAATACTATTATATAAAAAGTACGATTGAAAAAAAATAGTTGAAAATGTTCTTTCTTTGAGACCAAAATAGATCCTTGCCAACTTAATATTTTACTCTTCTCTACTATGTCTATGTAAAATTTTTTATAAATCTTAATTTTTTATAAATCTTAATTTTCAAAGGACTTCGATTCTACTATTACATCGTGTCATGTTTGATAAAGAAAAAAGGAAATAAGTAGAGATAAGCATTTAATCCGTTATTCAAAATTTTAATTGATCTATACACAGATTAAATCAATTAATTAACATTTAACTTTTTTTAATCAAAATTCTAATTATTTTTAATTTTGATGAATAAAATTTGAATAATTTTATTCATAATTCTTAAATTTAGTTTATAAATAAACAGTGTATAATGTAAAATATATGGTATGGTATTTTTACGGGCCTACAATTTGTATTTTCTAACGGTTCCACAACATATTATAAGCAAAATTAAAAAAAAAAAAAAAAAAAAAAAAAAAAACCGAAAAAAAAAAAAAAAAAAAAAAAAAAAAAAAAAAACATAGAAGTTTACACACAGCAATTTTTCTTGATCCACTTCTTTATTCTTTGAAAAGAGAGGGTAATGTAGTATAAATCTTTGACATTCTGTTTACCTCTCTTGCCTACGAGCTCAAAATTGCAGCTAAAAAATTTGATGTATTTGAACCGCGACAAAGTCTAATAAATTTAAAATTAATCAAATAATCAAATTGCTGAAAATAATTTTTGATATTGAAATCAGAATAAATCGTAAATATAATTAATGAAATTATTAAATTAATCTCGCCTAAGAAATCAAAATTGCAGCAAGAAAATTTGCTGTGTGTGAACCGCGGCAAAGTCTAATAAATTTAAAATTATTCAATTATTTAAATTGCTGAATTAATTTAATCATAATTTTTAATATTGAAATCAGAATAAATCTTAAATATAATCAATGAAATCGTTAAATTAATCTCGCCTATCGGGGTTCACACACAGCAAATTTACTTGCTGCAATTCTGACTTTGTAGACGATACTAAACTTAAAGTAAAAGTTTAGTAATCTCTTTTCCGCTCTCTCCTATAAACTCAGAATTGCGGGAAGAAAAATTGCTAAGGGTGAACCCGAATCTACGAACTCAAAATTGCAGCAAGTAAATTTGTTGTGTGTGAACCGCGACAATGTCAAATAAATTTAAAATTATTCAAATTGCTGACTTAATTTAATCATAATTATTAATATTGAAATCAGAAAAAATCATAAATATAATTAATGAAACTGTTAAATTAATCTCGCCTACGAACTCAGAATTCCGTGAACGAATGTCTAATAAATTTTAAGTTTTTCAATTATTTAAATTGCTGTATTAGTTAATCAAAATTTTTAATATAATAATGAAATTGTTAAATTAATCGAATAATTGATTAATCTGATTGACAGATTAATAGCAAATCTTTAGAAAAAGTCGGTACATAAGGTATTTTTAGTGTGATTTTTTTGTAAAAAATTTGTTTTTTAGAGAAACTATAAAAATTTTTTAGGTAATAAAATCATTGTTAGCAAAGATATCTTAAAATAAAAAAGTAAAAAAACGAAGATTTTTGTAAAAAAAATACCGCAATCCCCAAAAAAAGTACTGAAAATTTCCAAAATGTTTTTTTTTTACATTTTCGGCTACAAGATCCATATTTTTCCGAAGTCCCGTAGATTTTGATTGACATTTTTTAATCAACATTTTATAGTTTCCTAAACTGCAATCCGTTTGCCGATATATATAAAAAAACTAATAAAAAATATATAGAATATATAAAAAATGAACCAAGAACATGCAAAATTGAGGGACTTAATAAATTCGAACGCAAAAAACTCAATAAAATAGGAAGTGCAAGTTATTATCCGGGCCTACAATAAACATTTTGATGTTAAATGTACCATATATTAAGCCCCCTTAACATTGCACACTCTTCTGCTACGAATATACAAAATTTAACGCAAATCCAACCAGCTGATGAGAAGTTTCAGATTTATTTTAAAAAATTTCGATTCTGCCCCACTCTGCAATGCAAGGATGTTGTAAATTAAAAATGTTTAAAATGTTGGTTTTTTTCCTTTTTTATATGAAAATTTTCATTATTTCATGTAAAGAGTGTAAATTTATATATTACTCTTGTAATTAAGATCGCGCCCCAATAGAATCGTTACAGGAGGTATCAAAACTTGGAGAAATAAAAACATGAATAGATCTGAGGGGTTCTTTTTTCGTGAGGCACTCTTACAGCGTAATATCAATAAAGCTAAAGTATTAGATAATTAAGACGATTTACAAAATTTATTTAAAATCATGGTAATGCATTAAAATATTAAATTAATAAAATTGTATAAAAAATTTGCGTATTTAACACTCTGCATGAATAAATATTTATTATAAGAACATAAGTAAGTTTCATAAAAAAAATTGCATAGAATGTTCTGAAATTGTGATGTTTTTAATAATTTATAAATCGTCGATTCACATCCGAGGCGTTAATTGAAATCGGTGAAAACTTATAGCTATCTGTAGCTATATTATTCAAAATCAGACTAGGTTATCTCAATACTCCGACTATTTGAAGCCAAGAACATAAAAAAAATAGTTTTCGTATCAAGAGAGTTCCATTTTCGAAATTATCCGGAGCTAAGACCAGCAGAGAGATATTGGGTTCTTGTAAAAAGAGTTTTGAAAAGCACGAAATAGGTGTCCCAAAATATGGAACAGTTTAAAAGACTGTTCCAAAAAAGTGACTTACACAACTATCAGATCTCTAAGTAAGTTGTAAGTGTAATTATATATTATATATGTTACGTTTATGTTTTAAATAAATTTATAAAAAAGATTTTTAAACCTCCATAACTCTCACGCTATTCGCTAAAAGTCATGCACAGGAACAGATCTGTGTTTCATTAAAGCTATTTAATATTGGTACAAATTGATGATATTAAAAAAATGAAAATTTTTGTTGAACCTGCAGAAATCTCCATATACGAAACATGTTTTAGAATAACATAAAAGATAATTTTTCAGAAAAATAAGTGACCAACTGTAACATTTTTCATTTCATCAAATTTCGAAATCATTTTAGGACAATTTTGCATCCGAGACAGATGAATGGTTTTAATACATCATTTTTATTTGGTATCCATTTTTATTATGAAAAATTAATTTTCAAATATTAATAATTGCCACTTCTAAAAGAAATCCACTAGATTATATTAACTAAAAGGTCATAGCGACATTTATATGGAATGTACATGGTATTATCCACTTTAGTTATACATATTTAAATTAAATTAACAATAAATGGACCTATGCGTTGATGATTTGTACAAATGGGATACATTTAATCAAGAGAAATAGAAGAGCAAGAAAATTTATGTAGAAATTTAAAAATGACTTCGTGTGTTGGGACCGGATACAAATTTAAGTACTTTATTAAACTTACTACACTGTAATGAGTAGTTATTACCCGCTTAATTACTTTTTCGTAAAGAAATAAAACAATTTCTTGAAAAGTCCGTACCATAATTTAGAAAAAAAATATAATAAAAACTGCATTCAGAATACCTGGTAGTTTACTTGGTATTCCTGGTAGTTGTAAGCTATTTTATTAGTCTCGGTATTAATGAAGCACCAGATGAGATATAACAGTTTAAATAGTTAAAAGATTATACAGTATCGGTCATATAATTAGCCCACCCTTAAGTAATATTTTAAAGTATTTATTTTCTTTTAATACACTTTTAAAACATATTTATTACAGGGATATGTTTTGTATATTTAAAATTTTATTACAAAAAAAAAAAATTTCATAAAAAGGACGAAATTCACATGGACAACAAATTAGCCCACTATATAAAAAAAAATTGTAAAATGCAAGTAGCCTTTGAAAAATTTTTATTTAATAAAATAAATTATATTAAAATAAAGACTTTTGCTGCGTATAAAA
Source organism: Phormia regina (assembly GCA_001735545.1). Classification (NCBI taxonomy): domain Eukaryota; kingdom Metazoa; phylum Arthropoda; class Insecta; order Diptera; family Calliphoridae; genus Phormia; species Phormia regina. Next base: position 10,044 of record MINK01009773.1, read on the forward strand.
CTATTTTTCTCTAAAAATGGGCAAGACATCATCGTGTACACCAGAACTTCGTAAGATTATAGAGAAATTGACAGATCAAGAAAAATGGTAAGAAATGCTCTACAATATCATGACAAATATACAACTTGTGAAGCTTTTGCAAGAAAAAAGAGACCTAGGAAGACTAACAGTGCTGAAGATTGTTTAATTTGCAGTTATGCAAATCCATTTATATCATCTTCAGAGATTCAGAAAAAGGTGTCTGAAGAACATGGAGTAGCCATTAGTAGCAAATCTATTCGTCGCAGGCTAAATGAAAATGTTTTAATTGGCTGTATGGCACAGCACAAGCCACATCTTAAAAAAAATATTAGAGCTCGTCTAAACTTTGGAAAACTTTATAAAACCAAGCCAATTTCATTCTGGAAACACGTATTTTGGAGTGATGAATCAAAATT
>MINK01009795.1:0-13541 GCA_001735545.1 Phormia regina
ATAACGAAATTTTGTACGTATAGTTTGAAGGTCGATATAAACTTGGAAACAAAAATAGGCTTATGTAAAATTTGAAATTTAAATTATATATATTTATATATTCGGCCGAGCCGAATATAACATTCGCTCTTGTTAATTTTGAAACCAAGAGACATCATATGAAGTAGAAAGCTTCTAGCCTTCACTGGTTAATAAAAAGTCAATCAAGACTAAGCCTTGAAAATAAATTCATCCTGTATAAAACCAATTTGGACTTATGGCATCCAATTACGGGGTACAATCGAAAATTCTTAGAACTATGTCGGGTGCACCATGGTACATAAGAAATGAGAATATCCATAGGGACTTAGAGGTACCACTAGTAAAAGAAGAATTTTAAAAATGCAGTGAAAAATATATCCAGAAACTTCAAACTCAATGAAATGAAAAATACTGAAATACGTACAATTACAATAAGGTTGAGGACGCACAGACTGCGCCCAAAAAAAAACTGAAAATTTTTAAAATCCGAAAAATTGTGTCATCAAATTTATGGCAGAATTAGTTTACCTATGATAAAGTAAGATCAAAAAGTATAAACGAGCGAACAAAAATTGTAGAAAAATGGTAAAAATTTAAATAGCTTTTATCAATTTTATCAAAGTTCAAGAATATAGAAAAAAGAAACCTATTTTGCTAAACATTTGCACTATATTAGTTTTAAGCCTTGAGAGTTGCCCATATACCAGTTTAAACTATTTCCGCCAAATATGCATTTAGAAAGTAAAGTAAAATATGTTTTTTGAAATTTGATTCCTCTTGTAAAATGATCCCAGGAAAATTTGTAGAAAATATGTTCTAAAATACTAAGTTCTAGAACTGGTGTAATTAGAACCATTTCAGATTCTTTATTAACATCCTCAGAAATATGGAGTAGAACCTTACTGTGATTCTAAATTCATTTTAAGGAATGTTATTAAGAACGAGTGCTTAGAACTAATTGTGTATGACCTATGAAACTAGATCTCAATGTGACAAGAACGAACAAAAATCATTGTTTAAAAAACTAGTTCTAGAACGGTTCTATGTAATGTGTACTGTATGGCTAACACTTCCACAGAACTAGTTCTTGAGGTGACAATTTCAAATAAAAATCATTGGTCGTAAGGCCAAAGTAGGACATGGGTTCTGGAAGTAGTTGTAGAGCTAAAACATTTTTTTTTCTGCGATTCATCAATCGGTAAACAATTTCAAAAATATATTGAATATTTTTATATTTGTGTTTTACGGTCTCAAATTTTAGAATTTTTTCAATTAATGCAGTTGTATTAATAAAACAGTAGTACTACTAAATGTTGTTACCAGAATGTAAAAATTTGTTACTTAAGGTAATGGGATAAATAAGTAGTTTATAAGATCATTACCAGTTAGTACTTACTAGACTACTACTCACTACCGAAACTCAAAAAGTTTTTGCGTAAAACAAAGTGCCAAAGGAGGCTTAAATATATCAGAATTCTATATATTTTAAAAGTTTGGTAATGTAAATTACAAAAAATATCTGCAAAAATACAATTATATAGTTATATTTTGATGACAGATCCCAAATATTATAACGGATTCAATTTTGATCTCTAATTTTGATTTATCACTGCAAACTGCGTTTGCGGACATATCAGCTTAATTTACTCTCAAGTTGAGAAATATTAAAAAAAGTACGCGAACAATATTTTACAAATATCTACAGTAATCTACAGTAATGTCACCTCAATAAACTTAAAAAACGCTGATTTATCTATAAAATAAAAATATAGTAATATAGACTTCCTTGGGTCTAATCTATCTTAGAGAAAAATAAAAATAGCTAGACTTTAAAGACTTTATTCTTTGAGTGTATTGCAAGTTATTACCTTTATGAAACTCATGATAAGTTTAATGAGAAATATTGTTTTGTATATTTAATTCACAAATATTTTTTTATATAAAAATCAAATATTTCTGAACAATTTCAAAAAAAAAAAAAAAAAAAAACAATTGTTATTTCGAAAAAAAAAAAAACATAAGTATTTTTAATAAAGGTAATTTTCAACAGAAAACGGAAACCTTAATAAATAAATTTTTATCTATTTTTTTTTTTACACAAATCTAAACAAATATAATTGTAAGTATTTGTGCAATATTTTATTACATTTATATGTCTAACATATCGTTGAATTTGAGTTTTTATATTTTGATTCTCTTTGTTTACATTTGTAAACAAACAGTCGAATGTTTTTATAAACATATGTTTTGCTGATGGTAGTTGATGGACAAAAATAGGCAATAACTTAAATAGATTTACTTTTCAGTGAACTGTCAAATTCTGTCTCTCTCTCTTTCTCTTAATTGCAATATTTTTAAGTAAATAAAAGCTATTTAGCAACATTTTGTGATAATTATCACATTTTGATCCGCTCAGAATCAAACATGATTTTAATAAACTAAATCAAAATTACATATCGGTCCAAAATGTGGCAGGACTAACATATCACCCCTACCTGAGATGAACTCACAATTTTCAGGGTAATATCTTTCTTTCGTGCCAGGACTAACATGTCACCCCTCCCTGAGGTGAACACACAATTTTGCAGGGTATTATATATCTTTCTTTCGAGAAATTATATTTGCTACTATAAATTTCTTATTTTGTTTAATTTTTGTTGCATTTTACTTCAAAGTTTAATTGATCGGAGAGAGTAAAATATTAAAATTTATTTACATAATTATTTGAAACATATATTTATTGTATTTCTATTAAATGTGGGAATATAAAAATATTTATATATACATATTTATATGATAAAAACCATTAATATAAATTACAAATTATTTCCTAGAGTTTCAATTTCATCTAAGAAATATGTCATATCTGATTCAGTAAGACAAGAGTTTTGCAAAACTATGCGGAAAAAATTTGGCAAATCGTGTAAAGGTTGATATGTAACCATCATCGAACCTTTTTTTATCATGGCTTCTTTTATTTTTGGAGCTACTTTATGAAGTTCACTATAAAATTGATCATTTCTTTCCATATTTCTTAAACTGGGAGGCACGTACCAGAAACTAATATTTGTACATTCAGGTTTTTGCAAGACAAGCTCAAAACCTGGTCTTTCGCGAATTGCATTAGTTAAAAACTCAGACATTTTGAATAGCTGATTTACATGTTCCTCGAGTCCTTTTGTACCCTTAGCCTTCCACATGAACCAAAATTTGAAAACGTCAGCTCTTCGACCACATTGAATATGTTTGTCCCCAGTATCGAAGGAGGTATCATAAAATTTGTCCTTTTGGAAAAGATATGTAGCATTTGTTGAATGACAATGAGAAAGAATATCTTTATGTCGTGTTAAAAATGTTGAACACTGTTGAGATGCTGTTAACATTTTATGCGGGTTCCAAGTAACGGAATCGGCTCTGAAATAGTTCAAAATTAATAAAAGTTTAATAAAAAATAAATCCTTATAAAGTGTATATGTTTTAACAAATGTCAGTATACATCAAATCCTATACATTAAAAATATTTGTATTTACCTTTCGATCCCATTTAAAAGATGACGATATTTTGGGCTCATTAATGCACCACCACCCCATGCTGCATCCACATGCATCCACATACCGTATTGATTGCACAAATCAGCTATACTATTTAAGTCGTCAAATGCTCCAAGGACCGTAGTTCCCGAAGTAGCTGATATCATCATTGGTTCACAATTATTTTTCAAATATAATTCAATTTTATCCTTTAAATCTTGTATATCTATTTTTCCAACTTTATTTGTTTTTATTTTACACACATTTTCACTGCCAAAACCCATAAACATTGCTAATTTCTCAACGGAATAATGCGAATCTTCTGAGGTAAATATGATTTGCCTTTTTGAGCCAAACAACCCACTCACCTGTAAATTATAAGTATTTCAATCAAGATAAATTTATGTACGTATGCGAAAAATAATTAAGTAATTGTCATTTTATGGATAATTTAAAATAATTTAAACACATTCATTTCCGCTTATAGCTTTTAATAGGAAGTATAAACGTATTAGAGTGAATCGAATTAAAATCTTAATATGTAAGTAACATCATATTTCCAAAATGTTTACAAAGAAATTTACCAAACGTATTTATTTTCTATGTACTTTGATTAAATTTCAAAAATTACAAATAACGATTATTTTGTGAAAATTACCAAATTTTTCTAATACGAACAGAATTGATCAAAGCATTTTAAACTAATGCATTAGACTCAAAATCTTGAGAGATTTTCAACAATTTCATTCAGAATACAAACGAGGTAATTCTTATGAACATCTAATACATACATATGTATTTTCATACTATACATACGCAATAAATATATTTACATACATTCAAAATTGTTAATATAAAATAAAATTATATATATATATATATATATGTATGTGTATTTACCTTTGAATTGGGTGATTTGTAAAAACGAGCACAACTAATTGCATAACCATTTGCTATTGAACCTCCAGGACAAAATATACCATCGCCATAGCCGAAATTGGGAAATCCAACTATACGTCGCATTTCAGATAAAACCTCTTCTTCCATAAGCGTAAATACTGGAGCTACCTCGTACGTATAGACACTGGGATTCAAAGCATCTGTCAACCATTGTCCAATTAGTGCATAAGGATCTAGTCCAGAATATAACTGATTTATAAAATATGGATGTCCGGTTTTTACTGAAAACTCAATTGTTTTTTGCACCAATTCGAATAAAGTGTCCTTCGATTCTGCTTCATTTTTCAATTTGAAATCGAAAAGTTCTCTCAGCTTTTCGGGTGAGTGCCATTTAACTACTTTATTAAAGCGATTAGTACCTTCGAGAACGGCCGATTTAATTATTTCTTCAGCACACATGCGTATAAATTTTTCACTTTCTGGATTTGGATGACTGGGAATTAAATAGTTCACCGAGCTTGAGTTCATTTTATCGTTTTTATCTTGTGCCTTATCAAGTTGTTTTATGAATGTGTCTCTGTTTTCTTCTGTAGACAAAGCGCCACTATTTTTGCGCTTTGCATTCAAAGTGTCATTGTCAAGAGCGGTTGTTGCATTTGTGGGTGAAGGTACTATAGGATGTAATAAATTAAATGTATTTACTACGGTGGATTTTCGTGCCAATTCATTAGAATCGACATCATCGCGCACTACTTGTTGCTTAAATATAGAATCATTATAATGTTTAGAGTGTTGCTGCTGCTGCTGCTGCTGTTGTTGTTGTTGATTGTGATGATGACGATGATGGTGACTATGAAGAACACTCTCGCTGGCGAGCATTTTAATTAAAATAAAATTTGCAAATTGGTTTCAACAATGTACAACAAAAACAATGACAACAATATTAACAAAAAAAGTTCGTTCGTAATGTTAATTCTATAAGTTGATTAAGTAATTAACTGATCAATTGTATGGGTATGAGCACTATGTACTAGTACATAATACAAACATATATTATATGCGATCTTCCTTCTGTCGTTAACAATGTTGAAAATTAAAATGTTGTTGTTATTATTATTATTATTGGTAATGATGTTAACAGTTATCGTTTGATGGTCGCACTGTCTCCGACAAAACAATAATCGTTGCTTTTATAAATATCTGTTCTGTAGTCCGTCGTCGTTAAACCGGTACCGCACGCTGCTAAGTAAATATTACCACATGCATTGCCATCCATTCTCTTGTAATCGTCATAACATAAAATAAAAAATAAAAAACGATGCTACTTATGACGTATCGGTAGTTTATTTATTTTTTACTTTTATATTGTAAATATATTTTTTTTTTATTTTATTATCTTATAATTGTGGGAATGAATAACACCTGCACTTCCAACTAATTTTAAATGTAAAGAACAATAAAAAAAATAATAATAAACAATATCTTCAATTCCATTGAATATTGTATGTATGTTCGTACGAATGTAATTAGTGATTTTTCTGGTCGACAAATTATTTTGTATTACCATTATTTAACGTGTATGATAATTTTCGATTACACAGTATTTAAGTACAATAGTTAGTAACTATAATTAAGTTAGTTAGATTGTATGAGGGTATTTAGTAGGTCGTAGTCATTGAGTTAATTAGGCTTACGTTAGGTAATTAAAATAATTAATATTAAAACTGATTATATTTTCAAGTTGTATGTACTAATATTTAAATATATGTACATTAGACCCCTTTAAAATGAATCTGAAAATGTTTTTATTTTATATAAGAACGTTAACTCTCTAAAATGCAAGTTTTTTTAATTAAATCATTAAAGTGTAAATGTAGCAAATCCAATCGAACTACTACATTTATCACTATTAAAGTGCCTCACGAAAAAAAAAGTTGCAAATGTACCCCTCTAGAAATGATGATTAGTATGTTCTTCTATGACTACCAAAATATTACACCTAAATGTTAAAATTTACGTGAGCTGGACCACTTTTAAAACATCCCTAATATTATGTTTTTACTTTCAATATCATTATCAACATATTTGGTTATAAGAAGACTTTTTTCAAATTATAATTGAGGAATACTATGACCTTAAATATTCATTTAAATAATTATTGTGTTTCTTTTCAGTCGCGGAATATTAAATTTTTGCTAATATTTTTTTATCATATTTTTTTTTTGTTCAAATTTAATATTTTTTATATTTTGGGCATTTTTTAAGATAAATATCGAATGTAACATGTAATTAACCTACTAAAAGCTAAAGGGTAAATTTTATGAATTTGGTTCCTAAGATATTAAATAAGCCATTTTTAAGAATAAATCGCCGTTTACAGCTTGTTTTTCGATCAATGTAAGCTTTTGAGGACATTCATATAACTAACTAACCATTCATTTGGCATACAAATTAACTTAACCGATTCTGAAAAATATTCCTCGTGCAACTAAAGGGTTAAGTTAACGCACATATCAATAGTATTGAATGAGACTTTTCCAATGATGGAAAATTTTCAAAATATTCAAACTTTAATAAAATACTATTTAAAATAAAATTATCGAAAATTTCATTTCGTGAGAATGAAAACAAAATTTAAATTATTGTTTTATCAATATTACATCGTTTTTCTATTATATATTGTTATTTTTTGACAAAAAGTTAAAAGTCGCGTATACTGTAGATTAAAAACCATTTCTTTTAAAAGTGATCAAGCTCACATAAATCAAATAATTCAGAAGAAATATTTTGTGAATTGGTTTAAAATAATTAAAAATATCAATAAATAAGGGATTTTGTTTCATGAGATCTTTAATTAAGGATACTTTTTCGTATAATGCATAAAATCATTTCCTGCATTCATAGAAAACCGATTCTTTGTTTTGACAAACCAAATGCTTTTAAAACTCAATATATGGGTTATAATTTAATAATTTTTTTTTTGTAAATTAATCTGTTATTTTATCCATATTCATATTGAAGGGATTTTTTGTCAATATCTTCTTCGAAAGATGTTATAGTTTAGTTAAAATGTAAATAAATTTCTGGCATAATAATTTTAAAAAAGTAAGACTGCCCACACAAGTATTAACCGTAGTTTGTAAATTTTAAAATTACTTTTATTAATTTTAAAAAACTAAAATACGAAGTTTTTTAGAATTGAAAAAAAAAAAATAATAATAATAATAATATCAAATTTGCAAAGTTTGGTTAGCTCTTTGCACCAAGATCGTCCGCATTTATCTCACCTGTATTTTCATTAAGATTTCTTTTGAAAACATTAAACATGTTAAAGGCGATAACAAAAAAAAAAAAGAAATTTCATCAGTAAATAGATATAGCAACTTGATATGTTGGCTTATATTTTAGCTCTTTTGATCATGACTATTTTCATGTTAAGTAAATTTTTATTATGAATTTCTGAAGTGACCGAAAACGTCGAAACAACCCCATCCCATGGCGTATTATAATACGAGCGTTTGCAAAAATAATTCAAAAAATAAGCCTAACCACAAAAGAAATTTAAAAGTCTATTTTTGCTAAAGTCGACTTTATTTTAAAATAGAAGTTTTGTTTTTCGTACCATAAGAAATCTATTTTAAAAGCTTTCTAAAACTCATACGTTGAAACATTTTAAAATATTTTTCAGAAGAAATTCCGAAATATTATAAAGACCAATTGTACATAAAGTCAGGGTTCACACACAGCAATTTTTCTTGCCGCAATTTTGACTTTGTAGACGAGAGAGTTAAAGAGAATGTAAAAATTTAGTATTCTCTTCTCCTCTCTCAGAGAAATATTTGTAAGAGTGTTAAAAAAACAGTTAATCAATCACGTCTACTTCTGGAAAAATATATGTTGAAAATTTTTAAAATTGATAGATCAAAAACTTTGATAGAGAAAAAAGAAATAGATTATTAAAAAAAAAAATTTACTTCGTTTTTAAAATAATTGGCAAAAATTAATGTAACCCTATGTCGAATGCTCCCCCTTCTACAAAACTATCTATATATAAAATTTCTTTATTTCACTAAATAAATCGCAAATCAACTCGAAAACACCAAAACAAGCTCCGTGAAATTTTATTGAGAAAACCCCAACGGCTTAAACGATGCAGAATTATTAAAAAAGAATTGAAAAATAACGATATTAGCAATGATATCGTTAAATTGAAACAGCCCTATAATACATAAATATATGCCAATATTAGATGAATATAAAATATTTATCAAAAAATTAAACGAGAAAAAAATAATAAAATAAAGTTTATACTGTTCCAAAATAAAAATGTATATAAAAAAGTATTTTTTAATTATTAAACAATATGTAGGAATTACTATAAGTGAAAATTGATTTCAATTTAAATTTTTTTTTGCGAAAGTTGTGAGTAAATATTAGAAAATTTTCGATAAAACTTATTTTTAAAAGAAAGACTTCTAAAAACTTGTCTATTGTGATATTTAATGTCTCTAAATATATTAATTGGATAAATATTTGTTAAAGTGAAATCAAATGAAATCAAAATCATTAACAAAATTTTAGTTATAAAAAAATTAACTTCGCAATATACAAGAGATATATATAACGACATCGAATATTCATTTAAATAAATATTATGTCTCTTTTCAGTCGCGGAATATTTTTACCATATTTTTTATTTAAACATGTAATTTTATATATTTCGGACATTTTAAATATATTAGATATTAATGTACCATGATCTATCCCATTACTATTGTAGATAACATGTCATTAACATATTAAGACTAGAGGATCAATTTTATGCATTTAGTTCCCAAAAGATTGCATTATCAAATTTTAAAAATAATTCTCATGAAAGTACTTATTACACATTCAATCGAGATTTTACATAGCCTATAATGACAATGACTATGGTACTATCTGAATGTTGAATTACGTGCAAATCGGTGCAGCCGTTTACGAGTTTAAAGTGGATGTGAGATTTAATCGAAATTTTACATAGCCAATAACTATCCCGCCACTGATGCTATCTGTGTGTCGCATTTCGTGAAAATCGGTTTAGCCGTTTCGACGTGATTGACTCACAAACAAACTTACACTTAATTTTTACAATATACATAAGGATTAAAATCGTCCAGAAATTTATTTAATTTATGATTGGTGTATATAAATAGTGTAGCTTCAGCCTTTAAATGGAATTTTTATTTAAACACCTACATAATATTTTCATTAAGAATTGTGTGTTCAACAATATTTTTCGGATATCTTCTTGTGAGTTGCGGACCCTACTTTGGGAACCGATGGTTTAAAACCAAACCAAACTTTGACTTTATGGGCTACATTTGCAATTTTTTCCCTACAAATCAAGGCACTTTAATAACTATAGATTAAAATTAAATATTTATTTATTTTAATTTCCCATTCTAGAGCCCAATTAGTTCAACTTTAAGCATTCTACGTCAATTGATAATTAAAAACAAAAAACGTTTTTCTAAGCTATAAAAAACTATCATCTAATTACATATACATATGACGCATTATTGACGATATATTTTTGTGTAAGAGTTTATATACAAAAATCTATGGATTGATATTAGGGTTCATTTTCAATATATCGATCAAACGTCTCCAAAAAAAAACCCAACCCAAGGACATTTTATTACTCAAAAGAATTATTATTATCCAATTTTAATCGCATGCAAATATTTTTTAAAGCATACTTGTGATTGCCATCGCTTTTCACATTTATTGAAATAAAAATAAAGAGAAAATATTAAAAAAGATTATAATACCCTATACTACCGTAGGTTGTTGGGGTAATATGCGCCTGTACTGATGTTTGTAACGCATAGAAAAAACCATGACCACCACCTTAAAGCATACCATTCGACTCAGGATCACTTCTTGAGTTGATTTAACGATGTCCTTTAGCCTGACTGTCTGTCCTTGTAAGCCTTGCAAGCAAACTGCAAGGCGCAATTTTAAAGATTTTCTATTAGGCCAGGAACGAACCTTGTTGAAACTGTATAATTGTGTCATTATTTAATTGCGTATCCTATCGATTCGGTTGTTCGATTAATTTTCAACGATTAATTGTTCGAATATTTGAAATCTGCATATCTTCGAATAACGAATAAACTGAACAATTTGTTTCGAACTAATTAATCCGAACTAACTGAAATACACTGTCTGTTTCTCTTAATGCGAACGAGTAAATGTATTGTAAACAACAAAAAAAATTAATTTATTTGGAGAAACTGGCACATAGATTTTTGGGAGTTATAAATTAATATATATTATTTTTTATTTAAATTCATATTTCTGTAACATCATAAATAAAACAAAATTTCACTTCCAAAATATCATTATAAACCTCAATGTGCCCACGAAGTAATGTAAAATTGCCAATAAAACATAATTTTATTATTCAGGATTTTTCCCCACTATATAGGTATCAAAAGCAGAACACCTTCCAATGACAAGCCTATGTGAAATTCATTGGGAATGATCCGACTTTTCATTACTTCTGGATCGCAAGTTTACTATTTAATTTTTTAAATATTATTATTTAATAAAATGAGACATTAAGACTAAAATTTTATAACTGAATTTGGATCCTGTAGGGATCATAAGGCAATGAATATGACATTTATAACAAGAAATGATTTTGACACAGATAATAAGAAGAGTTATATTAAAAATAATGATTCATTAAAGTTGAATTTAAAGAACTTTTTATAGCATTAGGTCCAACCAAAGTCATATTTTCAGAGACCAATGGTTGATAGAACTATTGCGATAAACCGCATTTTATCTTCATTAAGTTGCTATAAAACTATTATTAACTGGTCAAATTATAATCTCCAATAATTATTTTTCAAATAAACCGATTAATATTAAACCCCGATTAATTGGATACCCTATAATATAGGTAAACTCTTATTATGACTTCGTCTTGGTATTTTATAAATCATTTCGTGCAATTTCGTGTTGCAGAAGTTGGCTTTAATATTTTTCTCGAAAGCACCTCGATAACAATTGTGGCACAAATGTATCTTAAATCTTATAACTAGAGTGTACTTTTACTAGGATATCTCATTATAAATGCATAGTTGTATTTCAGAATTCATTTCATTTTTAAAAATATTTTATTATTTCTTAAAATACATTGGGAATTACATAAAATCGCACAAATATTGACAAACATTGAAGCCAACGACTTTGCCGATATAAAGTACAAACTCCAGACCTACTGTACATTGAAGGCGAGCAGATCCATCCATTACGTTATTTTCACCACTGACAAATCCAAGCAATTTCAAGTGGACCAAGGTTGAAATTTGTGATAGGAGATTGCATGTAAGACCGACTTTTTCATCGATTATAGCATAAAAAATTGCCAACAAACGATCAATGCTAAACGATTTAGGTCCCAATGAAGTAGACATTTTTTCCGATACCTTAAAGATAAAAAGAAAAAAGAATTACAGCATTCAGATCACAAACAAAACCTGTGCATCGGAAAAATCGTTATTTTATAATTTTCTTATTTTTATAATTCTAGATAAATTTTATGTTATGGTAATGAATGTACTTTCAGTTTTAAATACATTAATGTTAACACTGTTTTTACACACAAAAAATAGTCGAGGTAATATTTTCTAAGTTGGCTTATTTATTTTTGTTTATGAAAATAAATTACTAAGCTTTGTTACCTATGCCAATTAACCTAATACTATTGCTTTTTATTAGGTTTATTATTACTAATTGGCATAGGTAACAAAGCTTAGTAATTTAATTTAACTTAACAAGTTGCGAAGGAGCACTTAGATGAGGAAGCTATCTCAAGCTAAAAACTCAAAGTATAAATACCGAAAATATCCCCAATTCTAATTAAAAACTTAAAAAAAATATTGTATTTTTAAATTAAATTTCATATATTTCAGATGATTTTGCAACTGAGTGTAAAGCTGGTATTTTTGCATCATGTATAAAGACGTACAGAGGGACAAAAACCGTTGCTCCCACTACTACTAACAGCAAAAAAGGCTTGAATAACTACTATACAGATTTGATTATTTATGGTTTCAGTAGTCTAAATGTGTTTCAAATTTAAAATTTTATGGAGAGGTTTTTTATTTTATTTATTTATTTTATTATTTTTTTTTTTTTAATGATAATTCAAAAAGTGTTAGTCAAATATTATTTATTTCAAATAAAAGCAAGTTTTTTTGTTTCAAAAAAATCATACAAAGTCGAAAACGGCAAAAACTGTTCAGATTTATTATTTTACGATAAGTAAACCCACATGTAATAGCAAATTTTCGACCAAATTTCGACCCCCTACGCTGTCTCGTTCGAGCCCTATCCTGCTTTCAACAGACGGACATTGCTAGATTGACGCACAATCTAACCAGGACCCAGAAAATATATACTTTATGGGGATTTAAATGATTTTTTCGATACGGCCCATCTATATCTATTGATTTGATTGATCTCAATAATCCCAATAAACGGCAGATCAATGCTCTTTGGTCAAAACGTTAATTAATATCATGGTAAATTCTTTATCATAGTAATTTGCTTTTATTTTCAATATGAAAAGAAAATATTGTCAGTTGCATCATACAAAGAATCAAGGTAACACCGTTCTCTCTCAGAGAAATTTGGTTTGAAGTTTAGAATGTGATACAACTATAAAAGGTGGAATTATTTAGGAGAGTTGTCATCGTATGAAACATTTTTGTCTGCATTTGAATTTTTAATATTTCTTGCAAAAGTTTATAATTCCATTAACTGGAGAATTCAAATAAGATTTATATATAAAATTATATTTTTAGTTGGAAGAAAATTTTTTTATTTATTTTTTTTTTTTTTTTTTTTAATTTTTTATTATTTTTTTTATTTTATACGTGACTGACTTTTCAGGGAAAAAATTGAGAACATAATTTCTAATGATTGTACCTTATATAATTACCAGGGAAACCACAATATGCAATTGCATATTTTTTGTGGACATTGAATGAAGCCATTGATGAAATATTTATCCGTTTCAGAACAAATGAACC